>BQNB010000947.1:0-140000 GCA_026074375.1 Tanacetum coccineum
TAAAAATGTGTGAATAAAATGTGTGTAAAAATGTGTATAAAAATGTGTGTATAAAAACCCGTGCATAAAAACGTGTATAAAATATGTTTATAAAAACGTGTGTATAAAAACGTGCATAAAAACGTGTGTATAAAAATGTGTGTATAAAAACATGTGTAAAATCGTATGTATAAAAACGTGTGTAAAAACGTGTATATAATAAACGTGTGTAAAAAAAACGTGTATAAAAACGTGTGTATAAAAATCCGTATAAAACATGCATAAAAACGTGTATAAAAATGTGTGTATAAACGTGTATAAAAATATGTGTATAAAAACGTGTATAAAAATGTGTGTAAAAACATATATAAATTTTAAAAATAATAAAAGTTATCTAACTTGACACTTTTTGTCATTCTATGTAGCCATGATAAGCGATCGTTAGTCTAAAGGACTAACGTTGCAATGATAAACCTAACGATTGTTAACTTAACATGCTCCAGCAGGTCAAGCAGGTCACCGCTACGCACAATTTACGAAATCACCAGGTTTAGTGATTTAATAGGAAAAAAAAAGATGGTTACGCAGAATGGTAAAAATAAACAAGTTCAATGCATTTTTAAGTCATTAGCCCAAAAGAAAATTGCTTAAAATAGATTCATTTAAACATATTTTCATTAAAAAAACGAAAATATAACTTTATATAAATGTGTTTTCAAAAATTTCTAAACTATTTTTTAGAGAAGAAAACTATTCATTTATTTAGGAATTTTGAGACGAAAAAACAATGAAAATTCTCAACTATTTTCACCAACGATTAATTGAAACTTTATGGAAAAAATTGAAAAGAAAAACAAGTTTTTTATAGACGAAAACTTATTTTAAGTTATCCAAATTTACTTCCAACTTTGGGTATGTTTGGCGACACGTAGTAAGCAGTAGCAGGAGCGGGAGCAGTAAGCAAGAGCAGTAAGCAGGAGCACTAAGCAGTAGCGTTTGTTTAAAAAAAGTGTTTGGTAACGTAGCTGTAAGCTGTAATTAAAAAGTGTAAAATTACGAAAAAATACATATAACCTAATTAAAGAAAGTATAAATTTTATATTTGAGGGCATAAATGTAATTTTATAACAAACGAAATGCTTCTTCAAAAAGCATTTGAGATTGAAGCGGTTAAACAATATTCAAACGCTTGTTGAGGTGTTTCCAAACAAGCTTTTCATCTAAAATGCTTACCGCTTGTCGCTTTTAAACGCTCCAAAACTCTTATTGCCAAACACAGCCTTTATTGACTTGTCCCAAGTCCCATCTCCCAAATTCAGTTTCCCGCTCCCTACACCATTTCAAATTTCAAAATTTTCAAATCTCACAAACACACAAAACCCAAATCCATTTGCCCTTCATTCACCCAAACAAACAAAACAAAACAAAAATGGCTCCAATCTTCAAATTCCCCAAATCCCTCACATCTCTCGAACAAGAACAAGATCCCACTCACTTCTCCGTCCAAACCCCCATCTCCATCCCCACCCTCTCCCCATCCGATCTCGAACACTTCGTCAAAGGCCTATCATTCGATTTATCCGACAAAGACCTCGTTTGCGTCGAAGACCAAGACGTATTCGACCGGATTTACTCTTTGGTTAATTTTTTTAATGAGTTGAGTAATGGGTGTAAGTTGAATATTGTGGAGAGCTTGCGGTCCAATTTTAGTGTCTTGCTTCCGAATATCGACTCGCTGTTTAGGGCGAGTGGGGAGGGGGAGGGTGAAGGAGAGGATGTGTTGGAGAGAGTTGGGTCGTGTAGGAACGCGTTTAAGATTTATACGTTTTTTCTTGTTAATGTTGTTGTGGCGCAGGAGGCCGCGGCTAGTGGTTCAACCAATGCGGCGAAAGTAATGATTTGTTTGTTTTTTTACTTTTCTTTAGTGATAACATGTGTGACATGTTTTTGTTTATGCTTTCGGCTTATGAATTTGCTTATTAATAAGTTAACCACTTTAGGAAATAGTGTTGGATTTGCTTATTCTGTTAAAAGTGCACTAGTACTCGAATGAGTTTGGATAACACTAAAAATAAGCAGACAAGCAAAAAAAAAACAGTATAGTAGAAAAACTAAACAATCCCAAACACCCCCTTACTATATGCCGCAGAAGAATATTTTTCGCAAAGCCAAATGAATAATGCTAAGATTGATCATCAGGATAGTGCAGATGGTCATAGCTCTATATGAGTAAGTATTTATCATGTACTTTTGTGTATGAGAAATGCGTTTCTTTTATATGATAGTAGTGGTGACATTTGTAGTAGACTAATTTATTTGTTAGATGAATTAGTGTCGATTTTCAGTTGGGGAGAAAATGATCTTTTGCACTACATCAGTCAAATAAGAAAACTTTTTTTCGAAGTGGATGGAGTAAGGAATATGCTTAGATTATTAAACCTAGAAACTTATTGATCTCTACTTGTTTATCGATATTTAGCAGCTACAGATAGTAACAATCGGCATATGTAGGGAATGTTCTGTATTATATGTAAACATATTGTGGATTATTTATGTAGAATCATGTGCATTTGGTAAATTTTTTGAGTTAAGGGATTAACAGTCTTCACTATTAGGTATTGCCAAGTGGCAGGAAGAAACTTCCTGCTAGCTTATGGAATTGGGAGGCACAAAGGGGACGTATACTTAATTTGATCGCTAATTCCCTGGATATCAATCTTTCGTTGCTCTTTGGTTCTTCAGACCCAGACGAAAACTATTTGTCTTTTGTTGTGAGGTATGTAGGCGTGCATTGCTTTGTATCTGGTTAAGCTTAAATGTATGTAAATATATATCTACAAATATGAAGCTTTATGTTAATTATTATGTATGATTTGGTTGGTTGTAGAAATTCACTTTCTATGTTTGAGAATGCAACCCTGTTGAAAGATGCTGATGCAAAGGAAGCTTTATGTCGTATCATTGGAACTTGTGCGACGAAATACCACTATTTGGCTCAATCTTCTGCTTCGATCCTGCATTTACTTCATAAACATGATTTTGCTGTCGTACATTTGGCTGAAGCTGCTGCGTGGGCAGAAAAGAAGTATTCTGATGGTAGTTTGGCTATCTCTCTTATTAGAGAAATAGGGAGAACAAACCCAAAGGATTATGCGAAAGACACTGCCGGAGCTGAAAATATTGGGCGGTTTCTCGTAGAGCTTTCTGATCGTTTGCCTAAGTTAATTTCTACTAACATTGGTTTACTGGTTCCTCACTTTGGTGGAGAGTCATACAAGATAAGGAATGCTCTTGTTGGAGTGTTGGGCAAGCTGGTGGCAAAAGCCTTCAATGATATTGAGGGTGAAGTTAGTTCAAAGTCTATTCGTCTTAGAACAAAACAGGCAATGTTGGAAATCCTTCTAGAACGTGCTAGAGATGTATCAGCGTATACTAGAAGTCGAGTACTACAAGTATGGGCTGAACTGTGTGAAGAGCATTCTGTGTCAATTGGTTTATGGAACGAAGTTGCCGAGATAGCTTCTGGAAGGTTGGAGGATAAGAGTGCTATAGTTAGAAAATATGCTTTGAGTTTACTCATTACAATGCTGCAACATAACCCATTTGGGCCACAACTTCGAATAGCTTCATTTGAAGCAACTTTAAAGCAGTACACAAAGAAGTTAAATGAACTAGAACCAAATGTTTCATCAGAAAGTGTTTTGGATGCATCGGCATTGGGTAGTGATGCTGGAAGTGGAAATGAAGATGGCGAAGTAGCTGAAGACCAGGCTGATGTCCCCAAGGAGCAGAACGACAGTTTGGCCGACAGCTGTATGCCTCAGGAGGATGAGCAGAGTACCCAAATGGATGGTTCGGTACCAGATGTTGGGAATTTGGAACAAACTCGGACTTTGATTGCATCACTTGAGGCAGGCTTGAGATTTTCCAAATGTATATCTGCCACCATGCCAATACTTGTTCAATTAATGGCTTCATCATCGGCAACTGATGTTGAAAACACCATTTTATTGCTAATGAGATGCAAACAGTTTCAGATTGACGGATCAGAAGCTTCCCTTAGAAAGATGTTGCCACTGGTAATACACTACTTCTTCATAGATTTTTTATTTTTTTGAGTCCTTTATACAAAATTTCCCTACTTGACATACATTTACTTTTTGTATTATTTAACGGTCCTGTTATAACACTGCCATTTTTCACCTGTGTAGGTATTTTCCCAAGATAAATCTATTTATGAAGCCGTAGAAAATGCATTTGTTGCAATTTACATAACGAAGAGTCCAATCGAAACTGCTAAAAATCTTATAACTCTTGCCACCGATTCAAACGTTGGGGATCTTGCAGCATTAGAGCTCATTGTTGGCGCATTGGTGTCGAAAGGGGATATCTCTGCTAGTACGGTATGGATCTAATTCCACACTAGTTAATACCATTACTCGTATAAACTTTTAGCAAAGTTAGATTTAACCTTTCATATAGCAATGGTGACATTTCTTTGAGATTATATGTGAAGAGCATGCAGCTATTTTCACCATGATTTTTTTTCTTAGAAATTTCTGGTTAGCGATTTTGCCACTAGTCCTATCCCTTTTGCTAAAACAGACTCTTGTATGATGCCAGGTTTCAGCACTATGGGATTACTTTTGTTTCAACGTTACTGGAACTAGTGCAGAACGCAGTCGTGGTGCTCTATCTGTATTGTGTATGGCTGCAAAATCATCAGCTAATGTTCTTAGCTCTCATCTACAGGACATCATAGATATTGGTTTTGGTAGGTGGGCAAAGGTAGAACCTTTGCTTGCCAGAACAGCTTGTATAGCACTTCAAAGGTTATCTGCAGATGACCAGAAAAATCTATTGACTAGTCATGGCAGCAGGGTATTTGGTGTTTTAGACAGCTTGATTACTGGATCTTGGCTTCCAGAACATATATGGTATGCAGCTGCTGATAAAGCAATCAGTACAATTTATGCTATCCATCCTTCTCCTGAGACTCTAGCAGCTGATTTGGTGATAAAATGTCATAATTCTGTTTTTGGAGTTGAGGAGGTGCAAAAGGACACTGATGGTGATAGCACAAATGTCCTTAACACAGTTCAAGTTACAAAACTAAGTAGGTTTCTGTATGTTACAAGCCATGTTGCCATGAATCAGCTGGTGTATATTGAATCCTGTGTTAGGAAGATTCAGAAAGAGAAAGCTCGGAAAGAAAAATTGGCTATAGAAGGCAACCATGTTGACAGTAATAGTGGCAAATCTGTTACTGAATCAAAGGTGGGATTACAACTGGAAACTTGATAAGACACATATTTGTATTTATTCGTGATCCTCTTTGGATTGGTTGCTTGTTTTTCATCCTTTTTCTTGATGTTTTGTAGGAGGATGGTATAAATGCAGAATTAGGTGTTGCTGCTTCTGAGGAGGCCATGCTTGACATACTTTCTGAAAGGGCGGAAAAGGAAATTGTTTCTGGTGTTTTGACTGAAAAATACTTGATTGGACTCTGTGCACCATTTTTGTCTAAACTTTGCAGAAACTTCAGTTTGATGCAGAAGGTAAAATTAATTTTATCATTATTCACTTTTTGATGTTTTTATGTGATTCACATAGTTGCTGACATGGATTCTATATATACTTCAGTATCCTGAATTACAGGCATCTGGAATGCTTGCTTTATGTCGACTGATGATTATTGATGCCAAGTTCTGGTAGGACTTCTCTCTAGCTCTCTTCCCCCACCCCCTCTCATTATATCTTCTATAATATATAAATTTTAATCTACTTGGCAGCGAGACAAATCTGCAGCTTCTATTCACTGTTGTGGAGAGTGCACCATCAGAAACTGTTCGGTCCAATTGTACAATTGCTCTTGGTGACCTAGCAGTTCGATTTCCCAATCTTTTAGAGCCATGGACAGAGAATATGTACGCAAGACTGCATGATCCTTCACTTTCTGTCAGGAAGAATGCCGTATTAGTTCTTTCTCATCTCATTCTTAATGACATGATGAAGGTTGGAGATGCTTGTTACTTCATTTTGTAAGTTTATCTGTAAATAAGTTGGTTCTAAGTATGGTGTTCTAATTGTTTAGGTTAAAGGTCATATAAATGAGATGGCAATGCGTCTAGAAGATGAAGATGAAAGGATTTCTAATCTTGCAAAACTATTTTTCCATGAACTATCAAAGAAAGGTAACAGTGATGCTAACTCCATACTTGCAGTTAACTTCTTGTTAATCAGTCATAATTTGTTTTTTCAGGGAATAATCCTATATATAATCTGCTGCCGGATATCCTTGGGAAGTTATCAAACCAGAACTTGAAACAAGAATCTTTCTTCAACATCATGCAATTTTTGATCGGGTCAATCAAAAAGGTAGATTCAACTCGTTTTCTGTGATATCGATGAGGTATTAAGTCAAACCTTTGACATGGATTTTTCTTAAATATTCAGGATAAGCAAATGGAAGCTCTTGTTGAAAAATTATGCTATAGATTTAGTGGTGTCACAGGTAAATTCTCCAACAACATTTAGTATGGAGTGATATATTTCTTGCAAATGTTGCGTTATTGTTGACATAGCTGTGTTTGTTCTTTATTGATGACTTTTGCTGCAGATGCTAGGCAATGGGAAAACATATCGTATTGTCTCGCACAGCTATCATTCACTGATAAGGGCATTAAGAAGTTGATAGAATTATTTAAAACTTATGAGCATGTTTTATCCAACGATGTGGTGATGGAACATTTTAGAAGCATAATAAGCAAGGTAGCTTCTATGATCTATGTATTTCCACCATGTTAAAAATTTTCCTCATCAAATAATTTACATTTTGTTCTTTTACATTGCACTTCAGGGGAAGAAGTTTGCCAAACCAGAACTTAAGTCATGCATTGAAGAGTTTGAGGGGAAAATCAGCCAGTTTCACATTGATAAAAAGGAACAAGAACTCACAGCAAGAAATGCAGCTGTTCATCAACAAAAAGCTGATGCCATCAAAAACATTACCATGGATACGAATATCGAAGAGGAAGGTGTTGAATCTGAATCTGCTGAAGGTTTGTACTTTGTACAATTAATAGTGAGATTAAATCATAAAGTAACTGTTTAATTGTTCAAGATTGATACAATTATTGCTAAAGTTTTGGTCTGTTTTATTTTGGTCCAGAAGGTGAGGTCATGGACCCCTCAACCGATGAAAAGTCTGATGTTTCTAGCAATGAGCGTGATTCAAAACCTGTGGAGACTGAAGACTGTTCACAAGCTTCTAGTAAAGTGAGTCCTGTGGTGTCTGAAGACTGTTCACAAGCTTCTAGTCAAGTGATTCAATCAGAACCATGTGATGATGAGGTCTTATCACCCCTAGTTGTTCCAAAAGGTACTGTGAAACTTTGGTGATTTTCCATGGAGCATTGCTATAGATTCCTACAATTTGTTCCTACTTATCCTCTTACCAATACAATAACATGACGTGGAATCCACTTAGTATCTTTCATAATGTCATCCAATCATATTTATACTAGGATGTATGCCATTTTTCAAATCTTGGTTACAACTTCTGGTGATATTCTTACAGGAACAGCAAAGACTAGATCCAAGAAGAGTACTATTAAACCTGAAAAGACTGATTCTCATGCCCCAAGCACGAGAGTTACAAGGTCTAGAAGAAGGTATGTTTTCTTCTCTATTGTTCACCACAAAGTAGAAAAATTATTTTTTCATTTTCGATACTCACTACTAGAGAATACAATTTGGCAACTTAGCTTATTTAGGAGGCTGCACAATGCTGTCCCAAAAATCATAAGAAAGCGACAGTGTCATTCCTTCACTTTCATTCATTTTTTATGTGTTAGTAGTATCTTTGCTCATCTTGAGTAATATAATACAATTAGCATTCAGTTTGTTTGATAAACTTGCATTTGTAAACATCCAATGGCCACACTTTGAGTTTGTTAATATTCATGTGCTTGGCCATTTTTGGTGTCCAAGCGCAGTAATTTATACTTGGGATTTGCTAGTCATTTTCCTGGTCGCGGTACTAGGTTTTTGTGGATCTCATTTTTAAACAAGTAGAAATGTAGAATGTGTATGTTATATAATTAAGTTAATAAATGCTGTTCTGTATGGGAAACTCAATTTATTAGCTTGAAATAGTGATTAGTGGTTTTATAGCAGTGTTATTAGATGGCATAAACTTGTATGCTAAAAGCTTGATTATTTTGTTGCAGGTAGATGATGGATTTTGATTAATGAGGCATTCTCAGCCTCGCTTGGCTTTTATGTTCCTTTGTTGTATGTAAGAAAAATCGATTTGGGTAGGGATATTATGGTTGGATTCTACTGAAGTAGTTTGGGTAGGATTCTGGCCTGCACTAGCATGGTCTTGTTAATGTTATCTCAGGTGAGAATTTTAGTTTTTGTGTGAAGTGTGACAACTGTGAATGTTGGATTATACTGTGTCTGCTGATAGTTCAGCTGATTTGCTATATTGCTGATTACACACAATATAATATCAGTGGTATGTATTTATTTTTAGTCAGATTTTTTAGATAAATGTTAGTATGTTACATACATGAATGTTAACGATTTATTTTATAGCACAAGAGAATTCATCCTCAATTTATAAACATACTACAGAACAGTATAGTCTAGCTATATAAGTACCTCATAGCCATGGGGCAAGCCGGTTCGAGTTTGCTACAGAGTTTACGCATATTAATTTTGACCAAAAGAATAACAAAGTAAAAATCCCAAATACTGTAAACTGCGACTCGAAAACAAAATCAATCGGACACAGTTATGTATAGATTTAAACGCAATCCTTACAAAATGAAAGCAAACTAATTCCAAACTTACTAGAACTCAGGTAACTTCCCTGATCTAAAAACAGCAAATTTGGAAACCTTAGAATACGAAAACCGAATCCCATTACTCCTCAACATCTCTTCAATCATGACTTTAGCTTGTTCCGGATCATCACATTCACATTCAATCTCATAAGAAACACCAAAATCAAACAAACTCTCATCCACTTCCAGCTTCAACCCATTCCACTCGTACACAAACCTAACATTCTTAAACCCACCCAAACACGCCATCTCATTCCAAACAACCCCATATTCGCTTTCGACTCGTTGCAATATTTTCGACTCTTTAACAATGGTGGTAAATTGTTTTGGGTCAAGGGAAATGATCCTAGCAATGGTGGGGTCAATGGGTTCTTCTAGCTCTTGTGTTTGGCTAATTCCATTAGTGATATTGGGTTTGGATTTGAGGGTTAAGGTTGCATGAGTGTCCATGTTGTAGAAACGTAGACGGAGAGTAGAGGAGTGTTTGGATAAGGTGTTTATGTTTGTGTCGAAGAAAAGGTTTTGTTGGAAGTGGGTTTTGGTGTGGTGTGGTGAGAGGAGGGTGGTTAGTTTCTGGTGGGCTGTGGAGTCTGGTAGCCGCAGTTTTACTTCTACTTCCATGATGGTTGTGGCGGAAAGTTTAAGTTTGTGTGTGGTTTGTAATAGCTTTTTGATCCAACGTGACATTTTTCGCATATGTTATCAAAAAGATAAATTGATCGCTAAGTCTCCGTGTCGAGTTTTGCTACGTCCACAAATAATCCACAAAGAAACATCCACAAACATGTGTTGTCTATGTGTGATTGGCTAAATCAAAGAGAAAAGAGAGAAAGTGTATTAAAATACACCAATCAAAACATCACAACACATGTTTGTGGATGTTTATTTGTGAATTGTTTGTGGATGTAGCAAAACTCGTGTCGAAATAAGTGTGCAAGCGTCTATTATAACCGATTAAAAGATGATTTACGGAATAAAAGTAAAATTTAACTTTGAGATGGTCACCACAGCTATTTTAAAAAAAACATGTCTTTGTTTTAAGTCTATGCGACTTGTAAACTCAAACTTCTCAAGTTGATTGATCAAATGATTAAAAAAGTATCTTTAAAAGAAAATATGATAGAAAAAAGATATGAAGTGTTGAAATAATGAAAATTCCGCAAGCATTAAACTATATCGATTTCGTATTCATAACTTGCAAAATTGTAACTTTAAATAAACTTAAGCTCACAAACGGGTTTGTTCGTGTATATGTCTGGACGACACATACCGAACGGATCACACTTCTACGTATTCGACGTTTGAGGTCCAAAAGGGGATCACATCAAGCCAAAGAGGTAGGCGATCAATCCTTTATCAGGAGACTTTTTTTAACCAGCAGTCTACACGAAGCCTTTCGTCGGCGCCGCCTAACCTAGATATTAAGGGATATTGTCCCCCAGGTGACTTAACACCTAACACCTAGGCTAGGTGTAGCTCGGTCGCCTTATCTCGATGTGTCAAGTTGACACATAACGGAAACGTGCTATAAACCATAGCTAGGGTTCGAATCAAAGCACACAGAAAATAAAGACTAAAAGTCGTGAATTTTATTGATTATTGAATGACTACACAATAAAACCAAGCACTATATTTATTGAAGAACTAAACTTGAGGAAAAAGTATAAAAGATTATTCTATAATAAACAAAATATGGAAAACAAAAGAAAAGTCAATAAACAAAATATGAAAACCAGAAGAAAAGTCAATAAACAAAATATGAAAACCATATTTTGTTATTAATATTAAAATTAATGGTGTCTCCATATTTAGGGTTACTTATGTTTGTTTAGCAGTAACATTACTCCTAGCAACACCCTTACTCTTGTCACGCTCTAGGTGATCCATATATTCCTCTGCTAGCTCTTAAATCATGTCCTCATCATTTCCCCTCTCTTTAGAAGAACTCGTCCTCGAGTGCTTGCCCTAATTCACGTCCTCGAAGTGAAATATATATATATATATATCTGACACATTGAACATCTTCGAAATACTCATAGTATTTGGCAAGTCCACCACATAAGCATTACCATTAATCTTTCGAAGTATTTTGTACGGACAATATTTTTTTGGATGTAGCTTGCTATAAATCTCGACCGAAAAACGTTTTTTTGCGAAGAAACACCATTACCTCATCTCCTACTTGGAACAACTTCTTCTGACGATGCTTATCTGCTGCAATTTTGTACTTAGCATTTGCTTCGGTAATGTTGGCTAGCACAACCTC
Source organism: Tanacetum coccineum (assembly GCA_026074375.1). Taxonomy (NCBI): domain Eukaryota; kingdom Viridiplantae; phylum Streptophyta; class Magnoliopsida; order Asterales; family Asteraceae; genus Tanacetum; species Tanacetum coccineum. The sequence continues at coordinate 11,098 of BQNB010000947.1, forward strand.
ATGAGCAGGGACGGAACTTGAACATTTTTATTGGAGGGGCCATTATATAAGGTTTTCATTTTAGGGGGGCCAATATACATTTTTCCTCAACATTTAGTGTAAAAAATAACTACTACTATTAGTAAAAGGGTAAATTTTGTACATAACCACAACAAATTTGGGGGGGCCACAACCCCCTTTGGCCCTTACAAACTTCCGTCCCTGCTCATGAGTAGCTTGAACTTCTTCCACTATCCTATTTGCTTGGACGTTATTCTTGCCCGGTAAATCAACTAAATCGACCACGTGTCTTGGAGAAGTCTTGTACACAACCTCAAATGGTGAAAATCCCATGGAACTATGAACCGCACTATTATAAGCAAGTTCAGCTTGTGCCAACGACACATCCTAAAGTTTAGGCTTTTCCCCACACAAGCAACATCATATCCCCCAATGTGCGATTGACTACTTCAGTTTGACCGTCCGTTTGAGAATGAGCGGTACTACTAAAATTCAAAGATGTACCCAATCGTCTCCAAAGTGTCAACAAAAAATGAGCAAGAAACTTACTATCCCGATCTGAAGTAATGGACTTTGGAACTCCATGCAAACGAACCACCTCTTGTAAGAACAACCTCGGAATATGTGCCACATCCGAAGTCTTCTTACAGGGAATGAAATACGCCATCTTGGAAAACCTGTCAACAACAACAAATACAGAATCGACTCCCCGTTGAGTACGAGGAAGCCCAAGCACATAATCCATCGAAATATCAACCTAAGGACTTTTAGGTACGGGCAACGACATATAAAGACCCGTGTTTTGTGCTTTACCCTTTCCTTCTTGACACACGACACATCTCTTCACGAAAGCTCCAACATTCCTTTTTAATTGAGGCCAATAAAATCGACTTTCTATACTCGCAATGGTCTTATCTCGGTCTAAATGAGCATTCAATTCTCCCGCATATACCTCCTTAATCAATTGACTCATAAGGGAAGTCTGAGGAATACACAAACGATTACCTTTAAACAAATAACGTCTAAGTAAAGCAAACTACCCGATGTTGTTGGTTTCACCAAGCTCCATCCATAGTGTTACAAAAATATCTTCTTCACTTGCGTACAATCTTGATGGAATCGAAGCCCACAACCTCGTTACAATGGACACAATAAAGTGGTCTTTCTTCCAGCATCCGCCATTTTATTTTTCTAACCTCTGGGCATGTTCTTAGTATAAAGGACCAATCCCGAACCGCAATTGACTGTTCGTAACATGGAATCCCCTCACTTTTTGGAAAGAACTCGCCCTCGAGTTCTCAGTATCAAGGGCTTCATCAACCTCGAACACTTCACGATGAACCTTATCTTCAATAGAGCATCACATCCACTCGAAAACCTTTATATTTTTTTAACACGTCTACCATACTCCTAACGATCAATCCATGACCCAAAACATCGGGTTGTGTGCTCCTTATCAACGACCCTCATGTTTTCAATTGTAATAAAAATAACTTCTTTGTTTGCCATTGAAAACTCAATTTGATTTTTGGATAATCATTATCTTAAAATTAAACCCATAAATCTAAATCACGAAAAGTATTTAAATTGTATGGATGCATTAGAAATTCCTTTTAGCTACAATAAAACCTTCACAAGCTTATCATCATTTAAACCCATAATTTCTTCACAAGTCTTCAAAGCACCAACTTTATTCGTTGTTTCAAACAATAAAGTTGAAATTTTGTCATCGTGTTGTTTATAATTTTAAAGGTCTTGGATTTTCTCAATGTGTTCATCAATAACCTCGGCCTTCACAATCTTTTTTTTAACTTCGGGCTTTGATAATTGTGGTGTTACTTTGGGTGGAACCATAGCAATTCTCCTTCCTTCCCATGAGAAAAGGTAGAGATTTCGTTTAACATCATACTTGCCATTAAACCTCACATCGCCAAGGTCTTTCCGATAATATATGACACTCATCAATATCATCCACAATACAAAGTACTTCTACTTTATAAAACTTTCCTATGGTCACAGAAACCCTACAAACTTGGTAACCTTCAATTGGACAAATCTCCATTGGCAACTTTAGAAAATCTACTAATTTTCTTAAAACCAAATTATTTATGCTACAACCATCAATAATTAAAGAACACACCGAATTGTTGAACGAAAAATCTTGGTTGTAGGTACTTGATCCTCATTTTCCTCCTCTCATTCTTCAATGATTCCATTGTTGAACGGGGATTGGTTGCTTGCACAAGTGCCTCCAAAATCGCCTATGGTCGGACGAATTCTTTGACCTTCGTGTTTGCGACCCTCGAGATTCTTGTGGATTAATGCCCTACCTACGATCACGGAACGTAGTTCTTGTAGCATGGTGTAACACCTGTCAACTTCTTTCATGGATATCGTAAAACCATGATCCATGTACTCTTCAGATTATACCCCACCAACAGTATGGGTTTTTGGATCTTCTAAATCAGTCACCATCCAGGATACTAACATGACTCTGATACCAACTGACGCAGAACGGAAACGTGTTATAAACCCTAGCTAGGGTTCGAATCGAAGCACAAAGAAAATAAAGACTAAAAGTCGTGAATTTTATTGATTATTGAATGACTACACAATAAACCAAAGCCCAATATTTATAGGAAAACTAAACTTGAGGAAAAAGTCAACAAGATTATTCTAAAATAAACAAAATATGAAAACGAAAAAAAAGTCAATGAACAAAATATGAAAACTAGATGGAAAGTCAATAAACAAAATATGAAAATCATATTTTGTTATTAATATTAATATTAATGGTGTCTCCATCTTTAGGAGTAAGGTTACTTATGTTTAGCAGTAATATTACTCCTAGCAGTACCCTTATTGAGGTTGGTTTAGTGTCTTCCAATACGAGCGATGAATTGGACATTGATAGCATGACAATAGCAGAATATGAACTATACATAGCTAAACAAGGTCTAAGGAAAAATCAACTAAATGATCACTCCTACAGTTTTACATCCAATTTTTGTGATCAATCATCATACACACCTAATTCGCAGCCTGACGATAAAGAATTGAGTTTTGAAGAGGTCTATGACAAATGGTTCAGAATGGGAGCCGAAAACCTTAGAGGGATGAAACAAAGGGAAGCTCAAGTGGAAGAGTGTGATGAAGGGGATATATATGATATTTATGATATTACACGTAGAAAGGCTTAAGCAATAACTCACACCTACCGTGCATACTTTACGTGAACCCGACCTTGTGGTGCAACCGTATGTACCACTGATTTTATTCCCTGATGAAGTGAAAGTTGTAAGGTAAAAGGAACCGGATAAAGAAATTCCTACACACGGCCCTCAAGAGAACTGGAAAAAAAAAACCTTAAATCAAAAGGAAAAACATTATAAGAGACATCATTTTCTTGGCAATCCGGTTGTATTAAGTTTCATGTACAAACCGGTCTAATGTGTCTAGATACATTATAACCGGTTCAACAAAACCAACCCCCACTCACATACTCTGCAACAATCCAAACATCAATGGCTTCTTCTACTCTCAGATCATTGACGCTATTCACACCTTCATCTTCATCTCAACTCAACAATCATCAAGCAAGTATCTTTACACTCATAATATGTTTAATTATCATGTTACATTTCATTATTGTTTTTTTTAAGAATCATTTTATTTTATATATACCCACGTCATAATTTCATCATAATCTATTTTTTTCATATTAATAGTCAAAACTTTTCTTCTTATTTAGGCTTATTTGACCTGGTTTGTATTTTACAAGCTTACTTTTTATGTCTTATTTTCCATCTGATTAGCTCATAAGGGGGTGTTTGTGTTACCTTATTTACTTGCCTTGTAAGCTTATGTAACATTGGAAAGCTCATAAGCTCACTTTTTTCCGGCTTATGAGCTTATCAAGTTGAGCTTATGTTGTTAACTAAGCTATTAAATAAAGTTGATAAGCTCATAAGCGAGAAAAAAATGAGCTTATTTGTTTTAAACTTATATTTCATAAGCCCCAATGACCAATGTTCCGGCTTATTTTTAGACTTGTGGGCTTATATAAATTTTGTTATGATATGATAAACTTATATAAGCCCATAAGTCTCAAAATAAGCCATAACATTGGGGCTTATGAAATATAAGCCGAAATTAAATAAGCTTATAAGCCCACATATAAGCTTAAACAAAGTAATTGAGTTGGAAAATATGGGATATGAAATGTAAGCTGAGTCATATAAGCTCCAACAAACACCCAATATTCAGTGATATTACTAAAAGTTAAGATTTTCGGTGAAGTATTATGCTGAAAATAATCAGCTTGTTAGAATGAAAACAGAACTTTTTGGTGAAAAATATTAAATTTTTTAAAGTATTGGTGTTATAAAATTCAAAATTTTATTCTATAATAGGTGGCTGCTAGTTTTGGGTGTAGAGGTGGTCATAGTTCAGCGTTAGTGGGTGAAAAATTGGTGTTGAAGTGTTTAAGGGAGGATAGGATGGATGTGAAGGCTTCGGTTGCCGTTGATGGTGTTGGTGTTGCAGATTGCTTTGATGGTAGGTGTTTGAATAAGTACAAGAAAGTTTGTTTTTAAAGATTTTGTTGTTATACTTATAGTGGTGATGTGGTTGTTTTGATGACAGATGTGATTCCGGAGACGGAGGTTAGGGAGCCAAGTGTGTCCACTATATTGATGAATTTTGAGAGCAAGTTTGATCCTTATAGTTCAATGAGCACGCCTTTATATCAGACGGCTACGTTTAAACAGGTGAGTGATAAGATCCTGTTTAACATCTTTTGCATTGTTTAGTTGATTTAGAGATACAATCAATGGGGTCAATCCATTAATCAGTATCATGATGTACAACAATAGGTATAGCAAATCCAACAAGATGTTAAAAATGTGAACCAATTGATACCAATATTTAAGTTAGGAATTGCCAGGGTAAGTCAAGGTTAGCGTATTGTCTGGTATAGAAGGGAGCGTGTGTTTCTGCAAGTAGGCTTTTGACAGAAGTTTGTTTTTGTGTGTGTGTGTGTGTGGTGGGTTACAAACATCTGTTGGATTATAAATAGAAATTGAATTATCTGTATTTTTGCAGCCTTCAGCAACTGAAAATGGCCCTTATGATTACACTAGGAGTGGCAATCCCACACGTGATATGCTGGAAAGGTTCAAGTTCTCATTTGCACAAACCATTAATGTTTTGTGCTTCTTTAACATAAGGGTAAATGGCACAAAAAGGCATTAAACTTAGGGTCCATTTCCAATCAAGGTACTCAACTTTTTTTCTTACACATAAAGGCGGCCAACTTTTTTTTCTAGCTGATTCAGGTTTTTTCTCACTTCTCGTTAACAAACTAACCCCCAATTTCGTTATATCTCAAAATTAGTGTTAATTAAAAATGAAGGACCAAATTAACAATTATCCAAATAACAAATACATAAATCTTTCCCATCTTAACAAAAATAACGATTAACACCATGTTAACAAGAATTCCCAGATCTCCCAAATCCAAATCGATTAACATAATTATGGCATACTTTCTCTTCCTCAAAAAACCAATTCGGCTAACACCTTTCACGAATTGCTATTTTCCTAAAAACATATTCAAATTATATACTAAGTTGTTTGTAATATAAATAGTTGGAAACATAGTGATTATATACGTATGTACTTTTCTTAAAGAATATCCTACTAACTGATTAATTTTCTTTTTGGCTTTGAAATAAACAGTTAGGATATAATAGAAGTGATAGTATCTGAATTTGTATATACCTTAGTAACTAGTTTGAACAGTGATGAGATAATATACAAAAATAAATGATAGACGATTATTTAAATAGATGTAAATTCCAAACAGTGATCAATTGATGGGATAACGGTTAGGTGATGATAGAATATAACTGTTAACATAGGTTATTTGTTAATCGAAATTTTGTTAACAAAGAAACGATTTATGTATTTGTTTTTTGGATAATTGTTAATTTGGTCCTTCATTTTTAATTAACATAATTTTGGAGATATAACGAAATCGAGGGTTAGTGTGTTAACGAGAAGTGAGAAAAAACCCAAATCGGTTGCCTTTATGTGCAAGAAAAAAAGTTGAGTACCTTGATTGGAAATGGACCCTAAGTTTAATGCCTTTTTGTGCCATTTGCCCTTAACATAATGTTAACATTAAAGTCCTTTAATATTCTCAGTCTTTTGGCAAAGCTTGACAAAGCAGATCGAGCATTTTGCTTTACCAGTGGAATGGCCGCGTTAGCTGCAGTTAGTCATCTAGTTGGAACTGGTATGATTCAACAAACTTCGATACCTTTTATTGACACTATACTCACTTTGCATATATCAATGCGTCAATATTGATAGGTGATGAAATTGTTGCTGGAGAGGACATATACGGTGGATCTGATCGACTGCTGTCACAAGTCGTACCAAGAACAGGAGCCATCGTTACGTTAGTGATAACTTTGAAACTGCAATTTTTAAATCTTCCCAACCATAAGTTTTTAATATATCAAATCTGAATTTGAAGGCGAGTGGACACGACTAATTTAGATGAAGTTGCTGCTGCAATTGGCCCACAAACTAAGCTAGTGTGGTTGGAGAGTCCAACTAATCCCCGAATACAGATTTCTGATATTCGTGTAAGCTCTAATATAATGTCGATTTTTCCTCCTGTTTTGTTTAGCACTATATAATGGGTATGATGGCTTTTCATTACAGAAAATAGCTAAGATTGCGCATGCAAATGATGCTCTTGTGTTGGTGGATAATAGTATCATGTCTCCTGTATTATCTCGACCCTTGGAACTTGGAGCAGGTGCTTAGAAAATTATGTTTTTTTGTGACATTTAATAAGTTTTGTATCTACAGTAGTAACTGGTGTATGCTTCTTGTCAGACATTGTGATGCACTCAGCTACAAAGTTCATTGCTGGACACAGTGATGTCATGGCTGGAGTGCTTGCAGTAAAAGGTGAAAGGTCAGTATATTTCGTGATAACCCTTTTGGTTTTTCCAAATAGTTATCAGCAGCTTATGGATGCATTTATTACAACAAAATGTATTAAAGGAATAACATATCTTATGGATATTATTTGGTTTTAACAGGCTGGCAAAAGAATTGTATTTTCTACAAAATGCAGAAGGTTCCGGGCTTGCACCTTTTGATTGTTGGATCTGTTTACGCGGAATTAAGACAATGGCTTTACGTGTCGAGAAGCAACAGGTACTATATCATACATGCCTATATTACTAGATTATGTTCCAAATCTTCATATTTTTGGGGCTTTATTACTACTGTACTATTCTTTTCTTATATGATATTCGAATTTCACTTCACTCATTATGTCATTGAACTCATCTAAGTGCAGTCACATTTCATGTATGTGTGTGATGTACCTGAAATGGATTACATTCAACAATTAGGGAGTAAATGCAAATAATACACTCTTGATGTCAGATACACACATTTTTTTAGGTCTATAGAAGTTTCAGATTCATTTGAAGTGCATTTTTTTACCAAGGCTTCATCCAAGTGAATGCCATTGTTATAAGATTTTGTTTCTGGTTTCTATATTTTTTGATAGACATACCGACGTATGGTTCACTATAGTCCCTCTTTTAGCCTATAGTGTTATTTTGCTAATGTTGGTTAATTATTATAAAGATTGTAAAAATAATTCCTAAGTAGATAATTTGGGAGACATGATTTTGGGCTGGAAACAAGGGAAATAAACAAATCCCGTATGAGGCAACATAACAGAAACCTAGCGTAAATTCCAACTACTTGCAGTTCAAATATGAGTTGTGTGATGTTTATGTTGAGTAATGGCCAATGGCAGAAACAAAAGATCTCAGACTTTTTGTGTGTACCAATTCATATATTAGGATATCTAAAGGATGTATTATGCTGTTTCCCTGTTGTATAGTTTCTCATATGAGTGTCTTGTGACTGTTGTCAGGATAATGCACAGAAGATTGCAGAATTTCTGTCCTCTCATCCTCTGGTAAAAAAGGTTAATTATGCTGGTCTTCCTAACCATCCTGGACGCTCATTACACTACTCTCAGGTATTTATCTATAGTTTACCTACACCCCCATTATATTTATCTATGCATATCCACGTGTTGGGAGAAGAGAATAACAATATAACATCGATATGCTTACTTTTGTCAACAAAAAAGTTAAATCAAGTTTCTATACCCGACACAAAATTGATGTTCCACATTAAGTGATATCAGTAATCTGCATGTGCAAGGGCAAACTAGTAATGTTGCAGGAATTAAATGGTTAATGGGAATAGTAAACCGGGTAATTGTGGGGTCTTTGAAATCCAGAAGTTGACGTTCATGTTGCACATAGTACTCACCATTGATGTTTCTTTTATACCAATTAATTTTCTTTTAACAGTACCAATTAAAGTTTTGCTTTTGAAGCACTAGAGCGTTTGTGCAGAAAGCAAAAAAGAAAAAGATAAAAAAAATTTCTGTTTTTCTAACTCGTGAGACCTCCCAATATGGTGGGAGCCTCATTAGAGACACAGATAACTTAAAAGTGTTTCAGTTGGGAACTAAGTGATAAGTAACAATTATACTTGTCTTGCAGGCAAAGGGTGCAGGTTCTGTTCTGAGCTTTTTGACAGGGTCGTTGGCCCTCTCGAAGCATATAGTGGAGACTACCAAGTACTTCGCCATAACTGTTAGTTTTGGTAATTTTTTTCCTTGTAATACTAATAATGTTTTCAACCTTTTTCTTCTGCTCATTCTATTTTCATTTTCCGTGTGCTGAGGTATTATATTTATATGCTTTTCGAGCCTCATATAATTAACCACAACACCAGAAATACTTTATGGCCATCTATCAATTATTAACTCCAGTGCCCAAATAACTAAATCGTCATCATAGTTTAAGCCATCTTGCCACCTATGTTAATTTTACATTTAATAAGGCATTGTCCTGACCATGCTGTCTCATTTTGGCAGGGAGTGTAAAGTCGCTAATTAGCATGCCATGCTTTATGTCACATGCATCAATACCAGCAGAAGTTCGCGAGGCCAGAGGTCTAACAGAAGATCTTATCCGTATTTCTGTGGGTATCGAAGATGTCGATGATTTGATTGCTGATTTGGATCATGCACTAAGAACTGGTCCTATTTAGGGTTCTTAGGTGTAATATCTTCTTTGTAGGGTTCTTAGAGGTGTATATATCTTTTTTGTTGATTATTTGACAGTGGTTCAGGACACTCTACTCTAGATTTTTTCATTTACTTTTGGTTATTAATCTATAAACATATAGCCAGATGTTACGGGGAAAACACTTATATTGTAGAATCTATTATTTTCATACCTAGTTTTTGTCAACGGAGAGGCTGATGTTATCAAATAAGTTGCAGAACAATTCAAAGCAACAGGGAGAGAACCTAAAAATCAGCTTCTCGTTATACAATTGTTTGGTAATGGCAACTTAGTTAAATAAGCTGCAGCCAATCAAAGAACAGGCGAAGAACCAAAAATCAGCTTCGAATCCATGTGTAATGTCAACCGTTCATTGTCCGTTTACTTTTCCACTTTGTGAGTTATCGTGTTAGTGGATTTCAATCTAAGTTAAAGTTTCTCACTTTGAATGAATCTTAGTTTGTTGATCATTATGAAAAGAAGGTACATGATGGTTTGTGAGGACTTTTTAGTCATACATCAGTATGGGTCTTGTTCATAAAAGGTTTAAGGCTAAAGATGGACAACTTGTTTTTGTGCCAACTTTAATCTCGCATCTTCGAGATGAGGAGGAAACGAAGTTCCACAATTTGATTTGCCTTTTGATTGACCTTCTATGCGTTATGAATTCACGATATTGTGTGAATAAAATTGCCGTTAAAAAAAACATGCTCGCAGGTTAATCTTACGCTGATTAGCGTTGTTGCTTAACCGTTGGTTAGCTGTTATAGCATATTTCAAAACACTTGTTGTCAAACACTCCATAACAATATGATATGAAATGCCAAATATTTCAAAACTGAAATTTATCCACATTATATAGTTATTTAGGAGAGTGACAGACCTAAAGTTGGATTCAATCTCAGTTTGGAGATATTCCAGATTCAATATTAGTGCAATTCCATCTGTTATTGAAATCATTTGTAACCATTTAATTGATCCACCAGTGAAATAGATTAGTTACACGACACGATAAGCGTTTAAAGAAAGAAAGGAACACACCAACAGCTTCCACCAAATGAGCAAGTTATTTGGAACTTCCTATAATGCTATGGATTCACAATACTCGGCAGGTTTTCCATTCTCTCCCAACTCTTAAGGAAAATAAGCAAATAGATTGAAGTCCATAGAGCAACAAGATTGACCAAAATAATGAGACTCTAAGGTGACACTACAGCCACCTGCACTTGCTTTTCCCATGTCACCTTCCACAATTACCAAAAGAGATTTGAACACCTCTTACATAATTCAAATAGTTGCCTCAACCAACACCACCACCTCCCAAAACACCTTTTAAAATGTCCAAATATGTCAACACTAGTTAAGATTAGACATTAACTCGCATAATGTATATGCTTAGTGGAATAGTGGGCAAGGTCAAGATCATCTAATTAACACGTTTTAAATTAGCATCTCTTACTAACATCTTAATATAATAGTTAAAACTTTAATAAACGTCTAATTAAACATTAGACACCAATCCACCATGAACCTTGTGACTAGTCGGGTCATCCCGCAACAGAAGAAAATAGACAGCCACCCAGATGGGAGAAAAAACAACAATCTCATTACGAACACAGATATATCGAGGTATCTCCCACCAAGAAAGAAAAAGGAGTGACAACACTATCCACGATCCACACAAAAGGAAAAAGCCAGGATCACACCATAAATCTGTGGATATGGCCCAACAGGATTTAAAGTATCTCTGCTCCAAAGAGGCAGCATCAATCAAAGCATAAAGATGACATACATAACATAGTGCAAACACTTATTCAGAATATGCATGAACACGAGTGAGAACACTTACTATAGAGCTAGATGATGGTGGATACTGAAACATATATTGATTCATCAAACATTTAAGTAAATATTATAAATATTATAAACGATGATCCTGGTGGCTACAGCTTAGGATTATTATTCTAGCAACCAATCGATGATGCTACTAAATGACTGGCTATGTGACTTCAAATACTGTGTCATACAATACATACTAAACTACTAAACTATAAACCACGATCTACCGTCAAATAGCTTATGAATCTCCATGCATGCCTCTCATCAAGTCAGCATAAGATCGTTACCAACAAGATGAGGTCGAAGACAAACACGCACCTCATGTTCTTCAGGCCCTTCTCGAAGCTTTGGGACCAAAATCTCCAGCACCGTTCCAGGTCCATCATAATATGCTTCTATATTGGCATCTTCAGGAATGCGAGTTGAAAGCGGGATTTCTCTGACAAATTCTCCAGGAGGGCAGTGTTCCAAACATGGATCGGTAAGTTTGAAGGTGCGGTCCCGTCGTTTAATGAATGGCATGCGAGAAACGCTAATACATGATACCTTAATGATTCCATGGGTAAGGGTGTTGCGCCAAGAAACTTTAACCTTTTGAAGATCTACAAATGGCAAGCTTATGACAACCAAGTAACCTTCGTCATCTTCATATATCGTTTTTGCGGCAGTCACCGGTCCACAAGCATTCCTCACAACCCCACTGAACTCGTTCAACCAATATGGCTCATTAGGACTCATTTCCAAATTCGGTAATCTATCTAACGAAGGATGATTAACCGTCAAACAAATATCTTCTTCATTTCCATGAGGAAACAAGTCTTTCCTTTTCTTGGTACCAATCGGCGAAAGGTCCATCACATGTGCATCCCCATTAGTGTGGGTGGAAGGTTGAGTTGACAAATTTAGCCCTGATCCATTAAGTAACTTTTTAGATTGACCATTTGAATTGTTCTTTACAGTAGGTGGCCTTTCGAGTTCAAATTCGGTATTAGGAAGATTCCTCCATGAACTGAAATCACTAGCTTCTGGTAGGATCAAAAAGTTCAGATCCCTTCCGGTTAGTTCCGTCCATCTTTTAAGCTCTTCATCATCAAGTACCGTGAGATTAGGCGATGGAACAACCTCAATACCGTGAACGCACTGAGGATTTGACAACCCCCTGTAATGCTTGCGTTGCATCCTATGAGACCGAACAAAACCCTTATCGGCACTAAAAGGAAAAGGACGTTCTCCTTGTCGTGAATGCCCGTTCATGTAACTCCTCAGCTGCATCTTGCCCAAGGCGTTTTCAGGCCTATCTTTAAACACCCACATGTACATATTTTCCATATCGTGCTGAACCATGAAAACATCAAGTTGGAGATCCGACTTATCGAATCCAGAAACCCCATTACCGTCCCTCACTATCTTAGCTTTAGATTTCTCATTAAAGACCGGTTTAAAATAAAAGCTAAAGAAGAACCAAGCACCCCATATGCTATCCACCCGTTTCGCACATTTCCTCCCAACTTTCGGCACATTCATAAAGCTCTCGGTCTCATACAACTGAGACACCAACCCAACACCAGCATCCAAAACCTCACACTGATCCTGGTTCCACGACTGGGGCGGTGAGCTTCTCTCAGCCGACAGAGGCAAATTAATATCCGGAGGACGTGTAGGGTTAATCTGGTGACTCATCTCAAGGTCTAAATCATCATGAGAAGATGACACACTCGAATCCATTGACAAAAGAGTTGAAGGATAATGATTTAACATTAAAAAACCCGTGAGAAACGAATCTCCCATCTCACGAGATCACACTCCTAATCGCTACTAATTGAGATCGCGGGTTCGAGTTCCTCATCACAACACTCATTTTTCTCACATAACCAAACCACTCAACAATCAAAATCCCCCTTATTATTAACAAAACACCAAACAAAATACAACCCACAATCCAAAACGTTAATCAAACACAAATCCAACTTTCATATCACTATCCAAACCCCAAAATTTCACAATTTTTTTTAACAAATTCTCCCAATTTTTTTATAAAAATCCTAACTTTATCATATAAATCAGCAAACCCAACAATACTAATTCCAAGAAACCTAATAAAGCATGAATATTTTCACAAATTACAATAAAAAACCCAACTTTATCATATAAATCAGCAAACCCAATAATAAAGATTGAATCTTTTGATATAACCCATCAAAGTCTTGATATAATACACCAAAAAACATATAAAAAAACCCAATTTAGAAAAGTAAGCTACCAATCAATAAAGCCAAGACCCAAAAAAAGAACTAAATCAGAAGGGATCTTGGAAGAATACCTTTTGTGGTAAGCATTAACTATGATAAAAACTAAAGATTGACCAGGTTGACTTTGACTATTATTATTAATTGTCTTCACCATTTTATTCATATATGGTTTAATTTTGTGTTTTTGATTGATTATTTATGGTAGTAGACATAAAAGAAGAAGATTGGTGGAAGTGAAGAGAGACGTATGTGAATTTGTGTGTGTGTTTTTTAGTGTGTGTGAAAAATGAAATGAAAATCAAGATAATAATTTTGGTGGGATTTGTTTGAGTTTGTTGGTTGTAAAGTTTGGTTTTTATTCTACTTTAGTTTGTACTATTTAACGGTGTATCATGATCTGAGGTTTGTAATTTCAACATAAGATAAATAATAATCTATCCGTTTTAAATAATAAATAATAACCTATCCGTTTTAGAATAAAGTCTTTTTTAATAATTTTAACTTTTAATATATTTGTTTGTGTTATATTATATCCGATGAAAATTATATTAATAAAAAATACATTTAAAAAATAATTTATTTATATATTTTACATCAAGTATTATTTAACATAAATAAAAATATTTAAGATTAAAGTTAAAAAAAAAACTTTCAAAAATTAACACAAAACAATTATTTTGAAACGGATGCAACATAGTTTTAGTTCATTCACACTTAAATTAAAAAAATAAAATAACATAAGGATGAGTGTTTATGAAATACCAATTTGAATTTTAATTGAAAAAGGGTTTTTCTAACATGTGCCCCAGGGGCACATGTTAAGGTGGGGACACAGACTGTGTGTCACAGCCTGATTGGCCAGCAATTATTGTTATTAATCATTATCAGACCCCACAAATAACTGCTGGCCAATCAGGCTGTGACACACAGCCTGATGTCCCCACCTTAACATGTGCCCCTGGGGCACATGTTAGAAAAACCCATTGAAAAATAATAATTTTGTGATAAAATTGCATGGTCTAAAGGTGCTCCCAATGGGAGCATGAGCTTTGTCGTGTGAAGCCCCATGTCACGCGCTACCACCTTTGACCATCCTTGTGTCATGCATGAGGCAAGGAGAAAAAACGAGAGAGGGGTGAGGGTTTCGTTGGATTGATTTTCGTGCAAAAGGTGCCCTCTACGGCTATTGTTTTGTATATATATAAAATAAAAAAATTGATCGTTATCAACAACGAAACACTACCCGAAATTCTCAGTCAACACCCGAAGGCACATTTACTCTCAGAAATACTCCACCCTTAAACCGACCGATCAACTCCCGACCACAAACTCTATTTTTTAAACCCAACCCAACCAACCCAACACTTACCAAAACCAGCCATTCATACCTCCACAACAAAATACCTACAACTCATGCCAACCCAACCCATACAATACATACGGCTCATAGCACGTTGTTGGCGGTTCGCATCAAACCCAAATACGAACCAACCCCTGTCTCCAATTTGCTCGTTTAATATTGATGAAACGCCAATGTACATCCCTGAATTTTATCCTTCTCCGTATATGTTTACCGGTCGCGAGGACTCTCGTGTCAAAAAAGTCCCGACCTCAAAGAAGAACATGACACAAAGATGCCAATTAAAGAAGGTTGTTCAAAATGATGAGGATAAACGGTGTATTGCATGGACACCAAAAGAAGAAATTGCATTGTGCAAAGCTTGAGTTCGTATATTCGAAGATAGTTTTGATGGTAATGAGAGAAAGAAGGATTGGTTTTATATGGAGATTTTATACCACATTCACAAAAATTGTCATATTAGCAATCGTCGAATGTATGATATAATAAACGAGAAATGAAAGATTGTGCGTACTAAAGCTGCTCAATTTTGTGGTGTGTACGATAACACCACTCAGATGTCAATTAGTGGAGCCGGAGACGGTGATTATACCCAACTGGCAATTACGGAATACCAAGTTAAATATGGAGTCCCGTTTACACTTGTTCATTGTTGGGTTGAATTAAAAGATTGTCCGAAATGGAAGGGTGTGAAACTTCGAAACATAGAAGAACAGAGACAGGAGAAGAACAATAGATACAAGTCTTCTAGGAAACTCTATTTTGTTCATCACGTCGCAGCCTGGAGCGGCTAGTTTTAATTTGAATACGCAGGTTGGAGACGACGAGGACGAGGAAGAGGATGTGCAGGAGGTTCAACGACCAATGGGCAGGGACATATCAAAGAAAAAAGGGGAGGCGTCAATGAAATCTTCAACATCCAGCAATGAGGACGCGTCGGCTAGGTTGATGGTTAACGAGTATGGCGATATCACCCCAATCTACAAGGAAAGAAAGTCAAAGAACGTTGAAGAGTTCATAGAGATCAGAAAGAGGGAGGTGTAACTAAGGGCACAAGAGATCAAAATGCGAAAAATGAAACAACATCGTCAAGACTTACACTTCTACTTGCAGCTTACTGATAATTTGTACGGAC
Organism: Tanacetum coccineum; assembly: GCA_026074375.1. Lineage (NCBI taxonomy): Eukaryota > Viridiplantae > Streptophyta > Magnoliopsida > Asterales > Asteraceae > Tanacetum > Tanacetum coccineum. The sequence goes on from BQNB010000947.1 coordinate 26,866, forward strand.
AAGAGGTCGAAATGACCTTAGATCTGAAGCGGGTGATCAAGGAGCGTTGGGATTTAACATATTAGTTTAGGATTTTAATAATCTATGTAATGTTTACGTCTTTCATATCGTACGTTTACATTTTTAATTAATCGATGTAACATTTTTAATTTATGAATAAAAGTTTTAGTTTTTAATAAATAAAAATATTTGGTTGAATTGTATAATGGTGTGACAGCATTGGAGTGAAAGTGAGAGGGAATGAGAAACAATAAATGAAGAGAGAAAACTAATATAATACTGCAATGGAAAGTATAATTGTGTGACCATTCAGAGTAACCTAACTACTCTTGATCACATAACTACTTTTTTCATCAGCATCTCAAGAAGACAAGAAAGTGAAGAAACACAAACATTATATTAAGAAATTTTAAACACCTAAAAAGGCAAAGTGTGCAAGACATCAACCTGGATTTTTTAAATACTCCTCACAATCATATTATATATATATGCTTGTTCAGAATGAAAATTTATTAGGTTTGCAATCACTATCGCTGGATTAAATTTTTTTGGTGTGTTGATGTTAAAAATGAAAATGCTGACGTGGCGATGAGCTGTTATCACTTTCTGATGTTATAGGTGTTATGACATCTTATGCTCTAAAGCAACAGAAAAATTCAATCGCGGCGCGAATACGTGAAATATGTAAATTAACAAGAATTTGACTTTATCCTATCCAAACCACGCTTGTCTAAAAATATATGTAGTTGAACTTTTGATGAGTACGTTATCATGTATATGATACATTATATTAACCATCTTCCTAAAATTTCTACTATGAGTTGACATAACGCATGGATATAAGTGGTCCAAGTAGATCATGTGGCAGCCTAAACCATATCAACCATCAATTAGAACTTAGGAGATATTTATAACAAGGATTATGATAAACGTACTCCCGTATTACTTTTCAGTTATCATTTTACAATGGTTTTATGCTAATACATTGCAAAGTATCCTTACTCTTTGCTTGAAAGATCAACTTTGACTTGTGTTGGTGCAAATATACAATCGGGTCAACTTTTACGGGTACAAAGTGAAATTAAAAAATAAAGCCTTATATTTCAAAGCTATTTTGTATAAAAAGTCATTTTGTATAATTTACTTTTGAGTTAAGTACATTTTTGGTCTTTGTGGTTTGTGCAGATTTCACTTTTGATTTAAAATTCAAAAAAGTTTCACTTTTGGTTCGAATTTCAAGTTTCGTTTCACTTTTGGTCCATTCGGTCCATTTTCAACTGTGAAATTCGGACCAAAAATGAAACGAAACTTGAAAGTTCGACACAAAGTGATAACTTTCTTGAAACGAAACTTGAAATTCGGACTAAAAGTGAAACGAAACTTGAAATTCGAACCAAAAGCAAAAAAAAATTAAATTTTAGACCAAAAGTGAAATATGCTACAAACCACAAGGACCAAAAATGTACTTAACTCTTTACTTTTCTATCTTCTCTAGTGTAAATTCGTTGATTAAGTGTTACAAAATCAATTCTGCGAATTATCTCATTTTCAACCGAGAAGTGAGCCAACTTATGTAAATCTTCTCGGTTGATATTTTGGTCTTTATTGTAATTCGGATCTTTATCAATTAGATTGATGGGAAGCTAACTGAGAAAAATGGGGAAAATCAAACGTGTAAAAGAAGTCGAGCAACAAAAGATATGGTGTAAAATTGATAAGGTAAATGGTTGAAAACGATAGTTGATGTGTAGGGCCGGCCTTTGTACCGGTCGGTAAAACGAGCACACCATGGCATCAAAGATATGGGGGCATCAATGTTTTAAAAGTAGGTTGCGTGTTTTTCCTAAACAAGTTTGAAGTTGATATGGGGAAGAAGGTTAAGGGCCCGTTTCGTATCTAGTATTTAACTTTAGGATTTGACTTCAAAGTAAAATTAATTGTTTGGTATAGTCATGTGGGTTTTGAAATTGGTGATGATGCCCAAATATGTAGGGCTGTACAAATCCACACTCCTAAGGTGCCTTTACAAAATTTATTCTGTATTTTACTGTTTTGTGGGGTCCTTTTCAAAGATCAATCACTATATTTTTTTCTTTAATTTTTTTTGTCTTATTTTAATAATATAAATAATAATTAAAATTATATACTAATATTTAAAACAAATAATAATTAATTTTATACTATATTTTCTCTCTCCAACATCAAATCAAAATCCAAATCAAAATCATAATCCTAATCCAAATCTTAATCCTAAATCTAAACCCACTACAAACCAAACGGACCCTTATGCTGCGTTCTCGAGTTAATTTGCTGGGAAGAAAAGAAAAGAAATGGAAGGAAACATGATTAAATTGTGTTCTCAAGTTTTTATCGCTAAAGAAAAGAAATGAATCGGATGGAAATGGGAAGGGAAGCTTAAGCAGTTTTTGTTCCAAGAGTTTCCGTCCAATATTGGGCGGATTTGAGGGGAAAAACAATATTAAACATTGCAATGACCAAAATGCCCCCCTTTAACTATGCGTTTTTTTTCTTAGGTGACACAGTTATATGTTTTTTGACTGTTGGTGGATATTTCATGGTGTCTTTATTTTAATGATTTAACCATCAAAAACTTGTGGCTATGATTTATACGTAGTATCTGTATACATATTATCTATGTATGGTAACGTTTTATTAATTATTAATTACTGTATTACCCTCGTATATGAATAACATCTTCCATATTTAGTTACTACTTGTGCTCATTGTGTGCACTTTATTCTTGAACTTCCATTTGTTTAAGATCCGTCTTAGTGTTCTTTATGAAATATTTATATTTCAATAGTATTATTTCGTGTAATATATAAGGGTACTATTGTAATTATGCCAGCTTTCAATCATTTCCTTTCTACAGCTTAATTTTAACTTGAGAACACAATATAATTTGGTAAACTATTTTCCTTTCCTCTTCTATTCCTTTCTTTTCTTCACACTTCTTTTCTTTTCTTTTAAAAAAAATCTTGAGAACACAGTGTAAAGGTTGGAAATGTAAAAAAGTTGTAAGCGAAAAATTAATATGCATAGTTAATATAAAAGAGTGGTTTATAGTGAAATGATACACACGTTTTGTTTTTAAAACGAGGATGGATGCCCGCGCTTCGCTGCAGGGCGATGTCGGATGTGATTGTTTAATTGTTTAATACATTTTGGTTCGATTGCAAGGTGGATATTCACGACATGTTTTTTTAAAGGCTTAATTTAATATTTAAGCTGGTATTATATAATACAGTATATGGTAGCAAAGATAGTATGCATATGATGTGATCCAAGCTAGTGCCTACCACCTGGTTCATATACTTGATCTTAAAACAACAACAATGATATTAATTTAACCTTCTAAGTTTTCGTTTAAAACAGATAAGAACATACACCATAATTCATTAACTTGCGATTGTTCAGATTCCATGTTACATATATTTATGGTTGTAAACTTTTATAGAGACCTTTGAACTCGCCAATCTTGAACTGTAAGGGTGCGCACATAATTCAATAACTTAGGAAAATCATCATTTTTGTTCCATAATAATAGATCAACCTATAGGTTTCATTAGTAAAGCATAACATGACCATGGAACATTATAAAAACACAAACAAAAACTACATCAATCACCTTTAAATAGTTAGTACCTCGTCAATTAGCGATATAGCTTCGACCCGTATCTTTTTAAACCTCTTTTTTATATGTGTGACCTATTAGGGATGCAAAAAAAAAACACCATTGTGGCTCAATCATACCTGATCAAACTTTTCGTTTAGCGTGGATACCTATTTCAAGACCAAATAATCAACTCCATTTGATCATAGACAGGGGACACTGAATACTTCCTCTACATCCAACAAAATATCCACTTTATATGCATTTTGGGATTCGAGAATTAAAATTCACACCAACTGCCTTCGATCGTGAAATTTGGTTAGCCATTGATCCACGGGATATTGTTGAGTTGATTGAAAAGGCTCTTGTTGATGTTGCTACCATCTTTAGACACTACAGAACATTAAACCAAAGAAGTTCAATTATCACCATAGTGAATATGATAGACATAAAAGATATAGAAAATCTTTTACGTTAATGATTAAGCACGTCAACAATTGGAAAGTAATTATACGTACATAATGAATTTTTTTATTATCCAAACACTCAAAAGTGATGCTTTTAAAATACGCAATAGGCAGATAGGTTGGTTACCTAATTGTTAAAGGGTGTTTGGGACAGCGTTTTATTTTAAAAAGAATACCAGTTTCGAGTATATTGATCATCCATATTCCATACTAATTTTGCTCATCTGCTATTTTGTTGACAATATAATTACGTTTTCAGTAAAAGCATGTTGGATTGCATATTAATGTGACTTATTTACGATAAAAAAAACTAAATTCGTAGCCTGTTGTTTAAAGTTGATTTTTGTGTATGATAATCTCTTGATGATAATCTTTTTTATAAGTGCTTTACGTCACGTGCAAATGAGATTCAACTAGCAATTTCCGTCCAGTAGGACTTAGACTCATACTACTTGTAACAATGAGCATGTAGGAGAAAGAAAATATTGAAGCGTCATGATACTACTAGACTATAAAGGAATATACTATTAGTACTAAAATTGGGAGATGGATGTATACATGCTACATGAGATAAGAAAAACTATTACGAATAATGATTTTGCCATGCCTCGATTATCTTATTTGTTTACGGATTTGTTTGCTTTTATATTGGGCAGCTTAGGTCTTGTTGGGATAGTTTGACATAAATATATTACTTGAGTTCAATGAGATCACTTACAGGATTGGCAGCATCTGATTGTTTTGTTGAATTAACACACTTTGGACAACCTTTTGTAGCCCATTTGACCCATTTCCTTATTTAGCTATTTTTGTTTGGTCGTTTAACCTATTTCGTTTTTAAGCTAATGTTGTGTTAGCCTTTTGACACTGTCAGAGTTATAAACATAACCCAAGTTGTCCCGTTTACATGTATACGGTTCGTAATTACAACCTCTGTTGTATACATCCAAGTAAAAATCAACTGACGTAAACTCAGAGACAAAGATGCAGGCCATGTTATAAGCAATTGCACTTGAGTTCCTGTTCAAACCACAAAAAAACAAACAACTCAAAATTTACCAAAAGTTAATGGTTCATTGAATTTTTTAAGCAAAAATGTCGCAAGAACCAATACCTAAACTACAAATTTTAGTGCTTTTCATCCTCATATTAGCTTCCACTTCCTGTTACATCAAGTATCAACACCTAAAATCAATATGTGTGTCGTATTCTATAAATAGCTCGTAATGAAAATAGAATATGTAAAAACTTATTTCACGGACAACTTTACGAATTGCTTATATTATCCCTGTAAACTCGGTCTCACCTAATAGTTATTCCCGTGAACCCGGTATCACCTACTAAATTTTGGCAAACAAAAGGTATCAATCACATATATCTCGTGATGTAAATGCATAAATTTATAATCTTTATACGCAACCTATGGAAAAGCCTGAATCCGTAGAAATAAGCTAATCCAAACACCAATTCCATAAACCATTTGCCATGACCCAAACTTAACCTATTGATCGACCCTCCAGTGTAGTTTATGGAAAAAGATGCTACCCGGTTGGACAATGTAAAAGCATTTCCACCTATGTAACACCCCCAAAATCACAACGCATCGAAATACCACTTGGGGTGCTACTTCATAGTTCATACACACACGTTACAGAAAACGACCTCAAAAGAGACGTTTAATAAAATGTCACATTCGATTTAATAAAATATCAGAGTTACACAGGTCCCAATAATTTCCTTTTAACAAAAGTTACGAGCGTTCAAACATGACTCAATTGTATATTTAAAGATAAATGTTATCGAATGTGAAGAAAACCGAGTCTTTAAAGTTTTGATATCCGCGCGACTCGAATGCTCCAAATGCTCAGCTAGCTAAATAATAACCTGAGAAAATACATGCAAAAACGTCAACAATAATGTTGGTGAATTCATAGGTTTAAGTAAAAGCAGTGTTGAAATAATTCAAGTAATATTTCAGTAGAAAAAGTAGCGTTACAACATTTAAAAGTATTATTTCCGAAATTCAAGTAATGATTCAATAAATCAAGTAATGTTTAGAAGTGGACCACAAGATTTAAAGAGTGTATGGCAATATAATAAATACAAAGCCACAAAAAATGTGTTTACTACTGTCTAAGCTCATGTAACCGATGCACTAACTGAAATCAAGAATATGTACCCATCGTAGGTGTCCCCTCTAAGAACACCCGGGCAGTAATGAAAAGAATATGTACCCATCGTAGGTGTCCTCTCCAAGAACACCCGGACAGTAATGAAAATAATATGTACTCATCGTAGGTGTCCCCTTCAAGAACACCCGCGCAGTAATGAAAATAATATGTACCCATCGTAGGTGTCCCCTCCAAGAACACCCGGGCAGTAATGAAAATAATATGTACCCATCGTAGGTGTCCCCTCCAAGAACACCCGGGCAGTAATGAAAATAATATGTACCCATCGTAGGTGTCCCCTCCAAGAACACCCGGGCAGTAATGAAAATAATATGTACCCATCGTAGGTGTCCCCTCCAAGAACACCCGGGCAGTAATGAAAGACATAGGTTAATGTGTACTTAGACAATAATATGATATGGAATAGCATACGATTGAAAAAAAACACTTGTGTCCTTTTTAAAACAAGTAGTGTGTTCAAAACTCTCAGTTTTGTAAATAGATAATCAATGATCTCCAATCATGTAGTAAGTAAATCAAGCTTTAGTAAATTCATGAGTAAACAACCATGTATCGCATATGTTTTAGAAGTCATAAAGTAAGCAAGTAAAAGTAATCATGTAACACTTATGTAGTAGAAATCAATGAGTTTACTTGGTAAAACGAGCATGTATTCTCACCCCGAAAACAGTTTATGTAAACCATTAAAAGAGAAAAAGTGGGGCTATGAACTCACCGAGAAGCAATGAAGTATCGGATAAGAGAATCACAACGAGTGAACAACGATGACAATGATGCGAACTTTAATGGATCAACCATGAGAACGAAGTCGAGAGATTCGACAAAGCCGATACCACTACTCTACATCGCTCTCGGCGCTCGCGCCGCTCCATCACGAACTCTATCTCTCTTCAGACAACAATGCATAACCATTACAAGCATGGTATAAAATTATATCCTCCCCGTCATTATATAAAATCTTATATACGTAGAAATCCCTGAGTGCAGCCAAACATATTATTCTATACACCTTAAATTGTCCGCCTTAAGTTTAACTTTATTTAAACCCAATCCCCAGCCCCCCCCCTACCCCCCCCCCATCCCCCTCACCACCCCCCATGGAACCACCCTTCCACTCCCTTTCCCCCCCCCCCCCCCCCCCCCCCCCCACTCTCCGGAACACTTCACCCCCCACCTTTCCTCCCGACCACGCGCCTCCACACTCCAAAGCAACTTCCCCAAGAACATCTCTTCCAGACGCCCCCCGCCCCGCACAACCCACCCCCCCCCGTCCACCCCCCCGCACACAGTAAACGATAACTTATGTAAGTTGTCACAATTAGTCCTATTACTTATTACACATTTTAGCATCCACTCAATCGCCTTTGGTTCTTTCCTAAAACTGTCGACTAATCTTAAATATTTTGTCACCGCGCCTGACTTTTATTATATATTTCTTTAAATTGACCCAATCTAAAAGGAACCCGCTAAATCACATTTTCACGGACTAGAAACTCTAAAGAAATTTGATGTTAAACGACGTTTAAGACAACTTTTAGTTTTAGCGAGGCTCGAAAACCCAACAAAAAATTGACCAAAATACCCTGTAAGTTTCTTCTGGAAAGTATTATAAAAATCACAGATTTGTGTTTGGAGTTTTTGACCCGTCATAGGGGTTTTAACTTAAGGATCGCCTCGCGGAAGGTAAATGGTTAAAACGCATTTTTGAACAAACTTTTTAGTTTTATTGAACCCATATAACTCGGACAGATTAGGACGGAAGACGCACCTTTTATCAGGTTGTGGCTATTTTAAATAATAGAAAATAAGTAGTTTTTTACTTAGCTTTTCGGACTCGTCATTACTCCTTTTTTAACTTGGGTTTTCCTCGCGAGAAGTTAAAACGGCTTTACCGAGACACTTTCATGTTTCGGCTCCGAAGGCAGAAGGACCCGAAAGTGACGAAATACCATTTTAAAATTTGACAGCCCAACTATTATTTCCCAAAAACCTGAATTTTTAGTAAAAATTTTCCTAACCTCAATTGGCCGTAAAAACTTCGTTTTTAAGAGTTAAAGGTCGAATTTATATCGAAACAACCGCAAGAACGAACCCTATCATAATCAAAAGCCCAAAATCAGATTAAAAATATTTATGACGCATTACGATTATTGCCCCCGAATATGGTTGTCCGATTTTTTTCATTAATTCGCCTAACCCGAAACCTTACGAAACACCAATTTCACTTCACCACAACTTCACAATAATCTCTAACTAGCCCAACCTCATTCACTTATCATCTCAAACTATTAATCCAACCTCAAAAATTCAACATGCACTATAATTCATGGATTCTAGATATAAAATCAAACACATGCAATCAATAATAAAATTAATCAACACTAAAAAGGGTTAATAACATTACTTACAATACTCAAAATTGCAAGGAATCAAAACAATCAACCCATAATGGGGTTTGATTCTTGGCCGAAAACCACAACACCCAAAACAAAGTCCTAACTTGATTTTTATACCCCTAAATCTTGCATACACACTTGAAATCAAACCCTTGCAACCCCAATTACCCTCAATTTAATTAAATCTTCAAAAACCTCAATCTTTAAAAATCAAGAACTTAATAGAAATTCTTGCATGGATGATTTTTCTATGAAAAGAATGACGGGGGTTTAGTTTATAGATGATTTGAGATTGATTGAAGGTGTTTATTGGGATTTTGGCAATGGTGATGGTGGTTTGGTTGTGGGTTTCGTTCGAACAGAGAAGAAAAGAGACACCGAGTTTTTTTTTCTATCTGTGTTTTCTTTGGAAGGGTTATGAAGGGCGTCAAACTCTTATATAAAGTCCAAGTTATTTAGTAGTCTTCCAAAAATAAAAGTAAAAATTCTAAGGGATGTTTGTTTTAGGATTTAGTAGGAGGAAAATATAATAAGGGGGTGTTTGTTTTAAGGTTTAGTAAGAGTTGATAAAACATAAGGGGTGTTTGGTTTCTAGTTTAGTAGAAGCTAATTTTATTTTTATTTTTCTAAAACATTTATACCACAATATTTGTTTTTAAAACACGGAGTTAAAATATTAAAAATTATAAAAACACTATTTTGATGTGGTTTCGGCCAAACGCGGATAAAAGTCAAAAAGTATTAAAATGAAAAAAATAAATAAGCTCTCGAAGCTAAAATATGAAATTATTGATTTATCAAACGTTAAAATGGATAAATATAGCTAAAACGACGATTTTCGTTAAAACGGCTAAAAATAATAATAATAAATTCCATAAAAATTAGAAATAGAATTAAGGCTCGGTTAAACTATTGATCGTAAAATACGAGATGCTACAACCTAACCATTTATTATCTTTTAAAAAGCTCAAAAGCCATAGGATTTTTCCATCTTTCATATAAGCTCATAAGCCTGAATAATAAGCTAATCCAAACACCCCCTACATGGCGAGTGCCAAGAATTGTGTGAAATAAGAACGCATCTGAGATGATTCGAGCCGTATGAAGGGAAACTCTCACGTACAATTTCTTTTTTTGGGACCCAGCAAGCATCAGCTCTTCCTGAGAAGGATTCAATCCAGCCACATGTTCCCCCGCGACTTCGTCTTTTTTTGGTAACTATGGTTTCTGACACATTGGCCGAATAATCCACGGGGTTTGAACCCACCTCCACACAGACTCAAACCAGGTACAGCCCTCCCTGCGACTTCGTCTTCCGCTCATAAGTAAGCTCTTCTCCACGCCATATTTTGACTCTGATCTTCGCTTCCTTCATTCGGTTTCTGGTTCTTCCATTAACGCGACTCCAAAACTGTATATATCATTCTCTTCATCGACTTGCAAAATGTACACGTATTCTGCACATAATTACATAAATTAGCATCCCATAAGTTCAAAACAGTATAAGACATAAATATGTAACATTCATGTAAAAGAAACTATAGATTAAACATATGCCATTTAAACTTATGTTAAAAAATATGTACAGTGAGGTAAAAAAGACACAAAACATGTACATAGGTACATACAACATACAATTTAAGAAAGATCGACAGTGCTAGAACAATAATTGTGTTGGCAGCCCAATATGTTTGACATTAAACACTGATGGATCTTGAACAAATCTAGTAGGGGTTCAATGATAACGAAAAGTGCTTATTAAAAAGCAAAAGGTTCTTCACGCGTATTTTAGTGCGCTGAATAAACTTCAAACTGCTACGCGCCAAAACTTTGAATATGGTAAAAATATTTCTTTATTTTTCAACTGTTTGCTATAAAAAAAACAGTATGTCACCCTACACAACGAATTAAAAACAAAATAAGAACAAAAAAGATTGTTTCATTTTGAACTGCTATAAGACATGTAATCTTTGAACTAACTTTATATGCTTCAAGTCAGCATTGCAACAGATTAGTTTTCTTATGTGTTTAAGTAGAATGAGCATTGCACCATTTGTTGGTTAGTAAAGCAAGAATAATTGGCTAACTAAAAAATATACCTGGTGCAATGTAGCCATAAGACCCGGCAATAACTAACACTGATTTGTCACATTTGATTAGCTTTGCGACCCCAAAGTCAGCCACATGGGCTTCCATCTCGACGTCCAGCAAAATGTTTTGCAAATCCCACTCGCGGGTTGGCGTCGGCCAACATTCATAATAAAGCTTTATGGTCCAAACATCAAACACCTAACAAAGTGTGACATCTGCATGTTTCATAGAAACCCAATATTTTTGACTAAATTACATAAAAACGTTTATTAGTAGGTACTATTAGAAATTTACTTAAAAAGCAAATCATCTGTTTTGCCGTTAAAACCCCTAATTTTAAAAACTGATAAAATTAGACACAAACCATAACCAACAATTCACCACCCCTAAAAACCCTAAATTTTAAAACCCACAAAATTAGACACAAACCCATCAAATTCCAACTTATTTCAATACCAAATTTCGATTTAACCAAATTCTCAAAAACAAAATAAGCCCCAATTCAATATTAGAAATTTAGAACTTATAAAATTAGTTGACCATTTATTTTCCGAACTTACGCCTACGTACGTCCATACGAAAACAAATGTATATGAAGAAGAAAATTATAAGGGTATGCAAATAATAACTTACATGCAACCATGAGGGTTAGCGTGATTCTTCTTCTCCATCTTGATTTGTCGATATATTTTTTAGCTTTATTTCAGATCTTTAATCTTCAATTTAGTTTAGCAGGTTGCTAAAACAAAAAACTATGAGATGAATGAGTGGGTGATAGTGCAAGGGTTTTTAGCTTTTGCAGTCGACACGTGCCCCCATGTGGAAACTAATAAAGAAGGGTGGGTCGGACAAAGATGTTTAAAGGGTCGGTACCGGGTAAAGAAAAAACCCGCTCCCCAACAGCTCCCACTTTTATATATATTGTATTGGGTCGGGTCAGGGTCGGTTGGAGCATGATTGTGGCTGTGAGTGTATAATGGTAGATCGGGTCGGGTATGGTTCGGTTCAGAGCGGGTCGGCCGGTGTTTTTTGTCGGGCATCCCACCTTTTGTATATAAGAGGGTAATATAAGGTATTTAAAATGTAAAACAATTGACATTCTATGATAATAACTATTGTTTCTTGTGTTGTTTGTATAAAAATCGCATATCGCCATTTCTCAGTAGTCTCATGCGGCAAAGCTTCAGAAAACTCAAAACCATCCTTGTCGATGTGGCATTGGTCAGTTTAACCTTTATGATGCGTACATCTATGTTATTTTCGTAAACAGTGTTGCTGCCTAAGTATCGATTACAAGTTATATTGTTTGAGAATTACTTCATCTTATGTATTAATCACTGTATTTTTTAACATATAGATCAATAGTTTTAATCCTCGTGAACACAAAGATTGGCATTGTACATTTGTTTACTTTTTAATTTTATAATATAATTTTTACTTTTTCTGTTTATAAGTTATATAAGTTTTTAGGGGTGTTATTTGTTTTTTTTAAAGTTATAATAAAAATTTGTAAATTTTTAAATTTACACATTTAACTCTATATAATTTATTTAAAATTAAACCACTAAAGTTTTATTAATTACCTACTCTTTTTTTTAAGTTTTTGTTTTTATAAATTTGACACATATATTTTTTGTGTATTTTTTTCTCTATCAGATTTCTCCACCAAAATAATGCCAATTTTGAAAGTATTTAAGTTTTTTAATTAAACATATATTCAAAAATAATAAAAAATTAGAAGCATCGTACCTAATAATTTTTTTTTTTTTAAAAATGCAAAAGTCCTCACTTTTCGTTTTCCTTTACCAGATAAAAGATTATCATCATACAACCTACGTTAAATCACAAAAAAACCAAACATTTACTTGCTATCCCATACACTCATAAATTCATAAGAGCATTGATTGACATGACTAACTGATATGCCTAATTATATACCTCAACATATGTGTCAGCATCCTGTTGATGACAGCAACTGCTTGTTCACAAACCAATAACTTATTGCAAAATCTCTTTAAGCACATAATTAGTCATATTTTTTAGTCATCCCAATCATTTTTCAATTCATAATAGACCAACTCATTAATATTCACTTTCAATACTAAATACATATACTACATATATTTTAATTATCACAAATTACTGTTAAATAAATCAAGCATGGTTTTCATGATTTATTGAGCCGGTAATAACTAGACCAATCGGCTAACATGAGAGTAGTGGTTGCGACCGCTGTGATCATGACGCTTTCCCGTTTCATAACAAGGGTCTATTTCTAAAATGGGTTAAGTCCATATAATAGTAAGATATTTTTTAAAATGTAAAAATATCATACGTGAACTTTAAAAATTACGATCATTGCATTACTTTCAAAATTCGTATTGATACCATACCTTAGTATTTTCAAAAATACTAATATAGTATACTGAACAACTGAAATGTCCAAATACTTACTAAGTACTAATGCTTCTTCATTCTACCAAATATGTTTATGTGAATGTGGATTAGGTATATATCAAAAGGCAGACGAACATTACACACGATCATTATCAAATCTAGAGAGTCTTGTTCGGAAGTTGTTATTGAGTGATGAATTTCATGCGGCTCTTGCTCGTGTTGCATCTTTTGGCATAAATTATGGTGTTAATAGGGGGTTACGCATGGGGCGTACCGATGTTGAGTTTGAAGCAGCTGTCCAGCAAGTTTCTAACTTTCATGCGGGTGTTAAGGCTGATTTTGATAAGGCTCTGGTTGATTTTCATACTACGCCTTTTCCTTTTCTTAGCAAGATTGCTGCGGCATTCGGAGGTACTCTTTTCGATGTGGCCCAGATATTACCGGACAAATTCATTCGTTCGGCTACCTCAGTTTTCGTTGCTCCCTTCAGTGTTAATGAAGCTCCGGAACAAGTGTCTCCTTTACCATGCTTCTGATGGTTTAGCCGCCAGTATTTAGATTGACCTTTATGTTTTCTAGATTTTGTCAACTTTTTAGATGTGTAATGTTCTGAACACTTGGAAATGGTTTTGTTACTATCGCCTTTTTAATGGTGTTTTGCTTACACCCCTTCGGGTCTTGTGGTTTGCCCAACTTATGTTACCTTATGCTTTTGTCACTTCCTTTTATGGTGTTGTACTTAACTTTCTTATTTGCCCCATTTTTACATAGTATATTCATGTTTGTCCTTTGTAATTGTTTGTTTCTAAAGACGCGGTAAAGGTGTATACCGATGCAGAGTATTAGCCAACGCTTTGCGTCTTGAGCATACATACTTAGACAATTATTATTAGAACCTATGTAGCTTATACGGTGTTTCTCCATCTGATGTAGCCATTCATCGGAGAGCTTTCGTGGGAGGGGGAAGACTTTGTGCTTCCTCCCTTCCATTGGCAAACTTATGTGTTTCTTTCTTTCGCCCCTGTTGTTGCTTATTATTTCATCCAGAGGTAGCGAACCATCCGATGCATTTGTGTTTTCATGGATTGAAAAGTTTTTCTTTTATACCATCATAAAGATGTACATTAGACCTGTTGCTTCTGATGTAAAATACATGTTTTTTCGGAGGGTCTAGCAATAATTTTCCTCCTTTCCCTTACTTCTTATTACATGTAGTATTTTCTCAAATTACAAGAGTGCCATGTGCGTGGTATTTCTGCACCTTCCATAGATCGAAGCTTGTAGGCACCCGTGCCATATGTTTCAACAACCTCGTATGGTCCTTCCTATTTTGGTCCAAGTTTACCTCTGTTTTCTGCTTTTGATAGTTCATTTTTTCGAAGGATGAATTCTCCTACCTTGAATTGTTTATGATGGACTTGTTGATTGTAATACTTTTTCACTTGTTGTTTTCGTCTTGCTTTTTTTATTGTTGCTATCTCTCTCTGCTCTTCGAGCAGGTTTAAGTTCATCCTGAGTGCTTCCTCATTTTCTTCATCAGACCTCTAGATTGTTCTTCTTATGGAGATGCCTATTTATGCAGGTATGACTGCTTCGGTACCATACACTAGACTAAATGGTGTTTCCCCGTTACTCGTTTTGGGTGTTGTCCTGTGGGCCCATAACACATTTGGCAATTCCTCTACCCATGCTCCTCCTTCCTGATGTAGCCTTGTTTTGATTCCTTGCATTATGCTTCGATTAGCCCTTTCTACAGCTCCATTTGCTTAAGGATGATATACCGATATAGAGATGAGTTTTATTCCTAGTCCTTCTGTCCAAGACTTGAATGGGTCGTTAATCAACTAGGTTCCATTATCTGCTATGATGGTGGCTGGTGTTGAGGTAAATTTACGTGGGCTGCTTGAGCTTGATAAAAGTGACCTCGGCGGTAATAAATATCGAGTTCAGCTTGGTTCCTCCGGAGCATAGTCCTTCGTCTCTTAGCTGAAAATAAGAAAGAACACCGTTAGCTCGCCTCGGGGTGTGAGTCAGGGACCAACTCCGGCGTGAGAGTAAGTACAATGATTGTGAGATAAATGCGGAGAATGTAAAGTATGGTTCGGAAAGGTGTTGTATGTTCTGTCTTGGGGAAATGAGCCCTCCTTTTATACTATTTGGGATTCACTACAAGACATAACCGTGGGGTTCTCTCTTGGTACGATTTGTCAGCTACGTGCCATTCCAAGGATAGTGGTCCTTCACAAGGACTGTACCATTGTCGGATTGTCCTTAGGTACCGCTGCGCTAGGACGGAGCTAATAACTCCGGACCTAACACGTCCTTCGACACAACCATGCTTCTATGAAATTCTGGTGGTTCCACAGAACTGACTAGTCCTTCGACAAGTCAGCATCTTCCCGAGCGTTTGTTTATTGAGCCCGTGTGTTAGTTTCGGCTGAAAGAAGCATATAAGATAGATTTATCTTTCGGATTTGGTTCCGGGGGAGCACAATACCTCATTTCATGTCCCCACTAGTTCTAGTAGTTGCCAAGCTTGCTTATCGTGCTTAGACTTAAATGTGCTTTGCTTCATTAATGTTCTGGCTTTTGGCGAACGTGGCTTTCTTTTGTGTCCACCACTTTCTTCTGCAAAAGTGCACGTGATAATTTTCCAACCGTCGTGTCTTTTCCTTATTTTCTTATAAATAGCAGTCTCCTTTTTTACTACTTGCTTTACCCCTACTTTAGTTAAAACACACATCATTTTCAAAGTTATCGTTTTTGTTTTCTGCCGCTGCTTACCTTGCTCCAGATTCTTTACTTTCCTAGATATCTTTTTCTTTCCCTCTTACTTTTTCAATTCGGGCTAAAAAAAGATTATGGATCTATATCATTCTCGACTCACCTTAGAAGACCTAAACGATCTGATCATCAAATACAAAATTCCCCGTGATCTCCACCCTCGGCTACCTTGAGAAGGATTTATGATGTCCGAGCTTCCAGATGATGCCATTGGTATTTATCATCGGATCTTTGATTTTTCTGGTGTTTAAATTACTTTTTCTTCGTTCTTTATGGCCCTTATCAAACATTACACGGCCCATTTCTCTCACTTGGGTCCTCTGGGTCTTAATAAGGTTATTACCTTTGAGGTGTTGTGTCGATTCTTGCAAATAGAGCTGGCGGTGACCTTATTTAAGGTTTTCCAGACTTTGTGCAAACAAGGTGATTGGTTTTCATTTGCCAAGCGTCGTGCCCCTTCTTCGGTATGTATTGATGATAAACGTTCTTGATGAACGCATTAGAAGAGTGGCTTCTTTTTAATTGATCGATGGGCTATTCTCTATGATCGGGTTTAGAGACATCCGGACGCAGCTATTGATGATCCAAGGCCTGCTGCTGGTTCTTTTAACATGGCTGATGTGTGCTGTCTGAGTGCTCATGTTATAAAGTTGAGGGATATGCCTTAGGGTGTATTGGTTTTGTCTGGGTTGAGTCGAGTTTGGAAGAACCATTTCTGTGATACGGTGCTTCGGGGTGCTGATGGAAATTGTACGGGGGGCGGGTTAAACTATTTGTGTTGTATCTTTTGGCTTATGTTGCTTGTATTTATTGTTGATTTTCTTTTTTGCAGTTATGGGCATTCATGATTTTCTTTGCCTTCCTAAGTGGACCGGTGCTAAGTTCCAGGAAAAGCCCTATTTAGATGTTAGGCCGACTCTTCAAAGGCTTCCCTTTTATTGCACCCCATGCTGTGGCCAATGTCTATCCGTACACTTACTCTAGAGGATGAGGATCTCGTCGTTGGTACCCCTAGTTCCAAGATTGTTGCTAAGGCTGAAGCTTCTCAGAAGTAAAAGGCCTCTACTTCTGGTGCCGCTTCAAGCCATGTTGCTAACCGTACCAGGTCTGCCTTGGCTCAATCGTCCGGTAGCACTACTCAGCCTAATTTGTTTGTAGGTGACTCTGATGATGAGAGTGATGGTGATGATGATGCTTGTGTTTAGATTTTGTTGGTTACCTCCTCTTCATTCTGCTGCTGTGATCCCTCCTTCAGGGAACCAGGGTTGGAGCTTCGTTGCTTTTACTACTGAAGGCTCTAACACCCAAGGTAATTGTTTTTGCTTTCTAAGATTTGTTTCTTTCTTTGCCTTACTGTGTTTTTATTTTGCAGATTCTCGGGGTAAGGGCATTATGGTTGATGATACTGCTGCACCTTATGGTGGTGTAAGCCGACAGAGACCGTCCTCCGGACCTGCTCCCTCATTTAGAAATGTTTCCGGTGATGCTATTCATACGGACTTCTTCCCCTTTTCCGTTGGTCCTTATTATGCCACTTATCCTGAGGATGATGTTGCTGGGAACTGTGAGTTTACTCGGGAGGAGTAGGATGCTCCCTACCGACCTACTTTCGGAGTTCTAACGAAAGAGGTTTTTAAGGATCCTGTTGTTTGTAAGACTATTGTTGATCAGTTTCCCACACTAAGAGAGATGGTTCGAGTTGAGGGTTTGCCCGATGATCAATTAACTGCAAAGATGAGTGTGTTGCACTGTATAATGATGTCGCATGGTGGCGAGCTTCTTGCTCGCTATCGTGGGCTGAATCAATCTCATCATGAGTATGTGTTATCAACAGATTCCAAGCTGAAGGGTTATGAGGAGAAGGTTGCTGCTTGACTTGGCTGGAACTTCAAGTGTCTACCTTGAAGAAGCAAGTTTCTGGACTTAATGATAAGCTTGCTACCTTCGATTCTTCTTTTTCCAAGTCCAAGGCCAAGGGAAAGGAGAGGAAGAAGAAGATTAAGTCCCTTAGTAAAAGTCTGGATAATTTGCATTTTGAGGTGGCTCGTCTTTCCACCGCTCTTAATCAAGCTACTATTCTTGAAGCTGAAAGGGGTGAGGAGATTCTACGGCTGAAGGCTACTCCTTCGGAATTTTCTTCCTTCTTCCGGGGCCAATTCCAGGGTTTGGTCCAGAAGTTTCTTGCTTCTAATGAGTTTAGTAGAGTGTAAGGTGAACTCTTGTCTTTGGCTGCTAGTGCTGGATTTGAGCGTGGGTTGAGTATGCATCAGACTAAGGATGAGTTTGCTGATGTGTTAAAAATGATGGTTAATTTCATGCCTGGTGCTCAGGAAAGGCTTGCTGAAGCTTCCCCCATGTTGCTCAAACTGACTATGCTTTTCTTAACAAGATTTTTAAGTATGCTGCTGAACCTTTATCGGTTATCCTTCAGCTTGAACCTGAGAAATTGGTTCATCCGGCTAATGTCCCCATTCCAAGGGATACTCGTGTTTCTCCTCCTAATGCAAAAGAGTCGACCGTGACACCCGTTTCCAAATCCTTGGAGTTATCTGCTAATGTTGCTCATGTCTCCTCTGCTGTTGCTTTGGAGCAAAATGAGGAGCAGGTGAATGCTGTGGTTGACAGGTCAGATCTTGAGATGGCTGATGGTGTTGCCCCTTCTAAGTCTGGAGGTGTCTTTGTGCAGGGGGTTTCTCATGTTTTGGATGATGTCGTTGAAGCGACGGCGGTAGAGTCAGAGCGTATTTCCTCTGTCCCTATTGATGTTGTGGTGGCCCTTTCCGTTGGTGGAAAAGGTGATGGTTCTGTTCCTTCTTCTACCATTAAAGAGGTTGTTGTTCCCTCTTCTGGGGTTTAGGTTTCTAGCTTTTTCCTTTTTCTTTCCTTTTTTTGTAAGTCCATTTTCTGTTAGGGGGAAGGGGGCGCGTGGTATGCCAGAGAACACTTGTTGCTCCGAGCTTGGGGCAAACTGACTATAGATGTGTTGTTGTCCATCTAGCAGATCCTGAGTCATGCCACCCGCCCTAAGCCGAATGACTTCCCCTCTGGGACATGTAGTATAGCTGGTCAAGCCTCCATAGGTTCAATGGGCTAAATATTGCTTTTCAAAGCAGACATCATGCCATCATGCCTAGCCCTTGAACTTGCCTGATTACTAGCTCGTTAAGTATTGTTTTACTTTCTTTATGTAACCACCGACTACGTTCGGAAGATTGTATTGCCGCCTTTGTTCGGCTTGTAATAGGTACTTTGTAATATAATTTCCCTTATACTATAATCTGCTCTTTGGTACGCTGGTTTGTTTCTCATAGCTTGTTTGTAATGTTTATACGTTCGTATCTAGCACTTTAGCATTGGTTTATGCCCTAAAACGCCTTATGTTTGCTCCTGCTATATGTTTTTTGTATGATCCAGACGATCACATCCGGATCACCCTATATACCGGAGCAAATGTTTATTAGCTATGTTCGTACACATTACAAGTTGCTTGTGTTTCCTTCCTCCCTTGTTGTTATATGTTCTCTCCACGACGTTGTTGTTCATCGGAGTTATTCGCTCGGAAGGAGGGGATCACCGTGTCTCCTCCTTTGGCCTTATGCTAAAGTTTTCTTGTTTTAACTTAATCTTCCCATATATGTTTCGTGTGTATGGGGTAAGTGTGTTCTTTTACTAACATCCGGAGGTAGCGAGCCATCCAGAGGTAGCGAGCCATCCAGAGCTTATCATGCTTCGTGTTTGCATCATTGTTACTTATCCAACATAATTTGACTTTATCATGCTAAGGTAAAAATCAAATACTTAAATATAAAAGTAGAAAGGCCCTCTGAGGTGAGCTAACACTTTGAAAATGGCTACCTCGGATGGGTTACATGGTGCTTTTAGACATATGCTACGATTACAAGTCCATTCAGTTACTCCCACTAGCTTCGTGGTTGCAGTTTGGTTTTGCCCCTGGTGCTTTGCTTGTTGCTTTACCTTTCTTGCTGTTGCTTATCTCTTCTATCGATGGTCTTATTTTAATACCTACCGATACTTCCTGGTTGAGGCTTTATAGTTTCTAGTCCTGTTAACACTTCTGCTTTTAGGTTTAAGATTTTTGAGAGATGTGTAATTCGAAACCTGTGGAATGGGACCGTTGCATCCATAATTTCCTCTTTGTACCTTATTTCTTGTTCTGTTGTCGGTGTATGGTTTCCTTTTACCTGAGCAACCAATGTTAATGAATTATTAAAGACATTTAAGTCCTTCATACCATGATTAGCAGAGGCAGCTAGTCCTGCCAATAGTGCTCACAATCCATGGCATGGTTGGATGCTTTAAACTTCAATCGGATGGCATATGAATACATCTTTTCTTCGGGACTGACCAGGATTATTCCTACACCCGAACATTCTTCAATCGTTTCTCTACCTAAATACAACCTTCAGGCCCTTGTTGCTGGGGTTAAATTTGCTTGAAGTCCCTTACTTAGGTCGAATATCCCCCCTTCGTTTGCATCTGGTGTCTCCTCTACTTGCTCCCCTTGGCCAAAGAACTTCTTCACTACCGGTCCTTTAGCCTCCTTTCTTTGGACGTACGAGATGTCATATGTACGTATCTCGGTAGCCCATTTTCCCAATGGTCCTTCTCTTCCGGCAAGCTTTAGTATTTCTTCCATTGGTCCATCAGTTACTACTTTAACCTTATGCTTTCTAAAGACCGCTCTCAGGGATCTTGCTGTATGAATTAGTGCTTGCACCCTTTTTTCTATCGGGGTGTAGCATATTTCCATTCCTTGCAGCGGTCGACTTACATAGGAAACATGCATCTGGATTCCTTCCCTTTCTACCAGTAGCACATAACTTATTGTCTCGTTTCTTTGCCATAGACATAGCATTAGATCTTCTCCTTCTTTTGGGATGACCAATGTTTGTAACTTGCTTAGTTTCCTTTTGATCCTTAGGAGAGCTTCTTCAATCTCATTCGTCTAGCCAGATTCTTTTTTTGTCTCCATCCTCGTTCAAGCCTCATATATGGGGTGCTTCAGCTCCGCGAGCTTCGGGATAAACTTGCTAATGTCTGTTAGTTGCAGGAATAAGCTTCGTATTTGGTTTGGACTTCTTGGGGTGGGGCTTAGGATGATTGCTTGTATTCTTCTTGGATCTGACTTTAGTCCTTCTTTTGTTACCATATGGCCGAGAAACCTTCCATCCTTCACTCCGAACGAGGACATGGTCGGATCGATCTTGATGTTTACTCTTTTCAACTTTCTTAATGTTTCTTTGACATCTTGAACCAAACCCAGCTCACTTTTGCTTTTTATTACTATTTCTTCTAAGTATGTTTCCACGTTCCATCCTCTTTGATCAGCTAAGACCTTTTCCATCATCCTCTGAAGCGTAGCAGCGGAGTTTTTTTTAACTCTTTCGGCATATGGGTAAAACAATATACCCCTTCCTCCGTATGAAACCCGGTTTTTTCTTCATCACCCTCTGCCATTCTTATTTGGCTGTATTTCTTCAGAAGTCTTAGGAATCACTTTTACGGGTATGCCATTAAAGATGCTAGCCCTTCACCTTCCTCCGGTAAGGGATACATGTCCTTGGCATAGACTTTGTTAAGGCTAGAGTAATCTACTTGCACCTTCCAAGTTCCAATAGCTATTTTAATTGGTATTGTGTTGGCGATCCATTCAAGATATTGAACCTTTCTAATTAGTCCTTCTTTTAGAAAATGGAACACTTTTTCTTTCAACGCCATTCTTCCTTCTGATGCCATAGGTCGTCTCTTATGAACCATAGGTTTGGCAAGGGGGTATATCTTTAGTTGATGCTCCATGACGAATTATGAAACAGTGGTTCTTTCTGATCTGGTCCATACGATTACCTCCATGTTTTCTTGTAGAACATTCGCCAATAACTGCTTGCAGTTGGTTGTCAAAGTGGTTCCCATCGTCACATACTGGTCCGGATGATTATGGCTAATGGTGAATGCTTCTTTTGCATTCTCTCGGCCCTATGTTTTTTCAAGTGACATCGGATCTGAAGTAGGCCCTATTCCAGAGTTACTTTTTGTTCTTAGGATTACTTGTTCCCTTATCCTAGACATTTGTTCTTTGCGTTGACGCCACTATACCTCCTTCCACAATCCTTGTACCCTTTTCAGGTGTTTGCATTCTTGTAGAGCCTCTCTACTGGTTTCCATTGTTATGACTCCTTGGTTAGTGGGGAATTTATTCATAAAGTAGATGGTAGAACCCACTGCTCTGATGCTTCTCATTCTGGTCCTTCCTATTATGATGTTGTACGACGAACGACATTTTATTATTGCAAACTCCATTAACACCGTCTTGCTTTTTCCTTCCTTTCCTAAAGTTGCTCGAAGATCTATTACTCCTAAGGGATGATATGTTTCCCCTGAAAAACCTATCATCGAAATTCTGCATCTTCTGAGTCTTGACCAAATGTTGAAGGTTTCTGAAGCAGTGTTCATACATGATTTCTGATGAACTTCCTCCATCAACAAGGATCATTCGGACTTGATTTTATTCTATTATTCCTTCTAATATGATGGGGTTGTCCGTTAATTGACTCCGGGGGATTGCTGGGAAGGTGAGTTTGTTCATCACACCAGACCTTCTTTCCTCAAAAGATCTCTTCCGGTTTCCTTCATGCCTTATTATGTTTATGACCTTTATGTTGTTTCAAAAGCTTTAAATTTATAATGACTGAAAATATCAATTTTATTATAGGGAAACACACGGGTAAAAGTATAACCCACGTATGTAGTATAATCTTTATAGGTAAGACCAGGTCGTCCACAGGGATTTGAGTAGTATTCAAATAATCAGAAAAACAGATTTTAACAATTTTGTAAATAAATTTTTACCAGTGATAATAAAAATGACTACTCGGATAGTTGAAAATAATTTATAAGTGTTGGAAATGATTAAGACCTCGAAGATGAAACCTTAACTTATAAAAATGATTTCTCGTCATAAAATGTTTTCACAAATTAACTTGATTAACTCAATACTTATATTTAGTTAACTAGACCAAATTTGTCACCCAAATAGTTTAGGTTCTAATATATCAAAGCTTATTTTGTTTATCAGTTTACGAAAGTGGATTTCTCGACACAGATGTTAAAGATCATAGACAAATCTTTGAAACCACATAGACTATAACGGGTCTTTCGACCTATACCGATATGATTATATAATCTAAGATTGATAAGCAAAACTGATAAGACAAGATATAATAAGATTACAACATAATCTTGAGATTAAAGAGATCACGATCATACCAAACACTTATTCATTATCATAACATCACCGAGTATTCATGAGAGATTTAGCCTCTCATGGCTAAGGAGTTCATAACATAACTTGATTTAATAACAATCTTCATAAATTCACTAAACTAGTATGATATTTTTCCTCGTTCTTGGTTGTTTGATCTTGATTCTTTAAAGGATAGGGTGTTTATGCTTGAAGAATGGTTGGAAAAGGGTTTACGAGGGAGATTAGTGTGTATGAGTTAAGGAATGGATGGATGAAGAGATTATGGAATGATTTGTGAATGAAAATTCGGCCTCTATTTATAGGCTAAGTGAGGGGTGAAAGTGCGGCGCACAAAGGAATTTGTGCGCCGTACTTGGTGATTAAATGTGAGAGAATTAAATGTTTAGTGAAGAAGTGTGGCGACTTGGGGTATTAATGTAGTATCATATAAGTCTTCATTTATTCTTCATTTTTAGATAGAAAGTGCGGCGCACAAAGGAAATTGTGCGACGTACTTGTGTAGTTAATGCGTTCAATTGACTAAGTCTTTAATTCCATTGACTTGAGAGGAAGTGTGGCGCACAAGGGATAAGTGCGACACACATTTGCACTTTAGAGCTTGATCTTGATCTTTTCTTGTATATTGTTTTCCTTAGTGTATAAATATTCGATCTTTGTTGTGTTTGAGCTCGGAATATCTTCAAGTGAACATGCACATATTTCATGCTATTAAGTATCAAAAGTTCATGAGAAATGATTAAATATATACAAATAACGCCACCGAAAACATGTATAATTTGGGCTTTATCAAATCCCTCCACACTTAGCTGTTGCTTGCCCTCAATCAATCAAAGCGAGAAAATAAAATCATTTATCATGACGTGGAGAAAATTTAGATTTTACAAGTGTTTACAGGATTAGATCACTTTTCAGGAATTGACATATAACTAAGCACCTCACATAAGGAATGTGTTTGATTTAGAATCACTCGGTTCACTTAGATAGGGTTATATATATATTTTTTTGTGAAGACACTCAATTTGCACAGACATAATCTAGACAGCTACCATAGGCTTGTACTTGACACATAAACCACCTGACCTAGGTCTTAAAACATTATTACTTAATTTTGTCATAAACTAATTCAACAATGATCGACACACAAAAGAATAAGGAAGATATTAATAGGTAATCCTTATATGAATACATCCTTTCTTTATGAACAACGTTATTACAATTTATTGAAAGTTTTACCATTGATTTATTAAACAGCACATAAATATTGACTA
Source organism: Tanacetum coccineum (assembly GCA_026074375.1). NCBI lineage: Eukaryota > Viridiplantae > Streptophyta > Magnoliopsida > Asterales > Asteraceae > Tanacetum > Tanacetum coccineum. Next base: position 51,377 of record BQNB010000947.1, read on the forward strand.
CATACATGATCCACCGATGTGTTATGGAAAGATTTGTATGCTCGTGCGGTGTATACAAGAAGGCAACCTACCTGCTGTATGTTTTATATATATCTTTTTGAAGATTAAATACAATCTTTGTTGATGGATCCATGATTTTATGTAACTATTTTGTTATACGTACAAGATTAGCTATTTAGTTGTATCTAGCATGAATACAATCTTTGTTAAAGATTGAACCCTAATTTATTTTCTTGATTTGTGATCCAAAATAAAGAAATTAGCTATTTATGCAAATAATGCATAGAATCTTTGATCATAACAACAATTAAGAAAATAAATTATGTCAATCAATAAGGCTAGATGGATCTAATGTTATATTGCAGATCATGTCCATTTCTAATATGAACCAAAGTGCACTAATCTATTACTTTTAATAATATTAAGTAACGGTACTGCAAGTCTTTACTATTTACAGATTACTCAATGAAATCCTTTGTAGTTAGTGCGGTGCAGACGATAGCTAACAAACATGTCAATAGATCGTTCGTGTTTGACAAGGTGATTTCTGTTGATTTTTGCTTATTCAGATCTATATAATAGATGTGTTAGGTGAATTACCCTGAACCTTAAGAGAAAGGAAGCGGATGTTCAAAGTTTGGCTTAAGATCTTTATTATATCTCTGATGTATGTATAAATAGAACTATAAGTTATTGTTCGTAGTGTGTGCTGTTCTAAGGGTGAGATGTTTATGTATTTTTACACTTTTCTGGTATGTTTTCAGGAAGTAAAAAAGCGTAAGATCTCATCTTGTTACATCACTCCGCAGATCTCAACTAAGGTATGTGTTCATTTTACATGAGTAGTGCTTTGTTGAGTTGGAATGCATGCAAAAATGGTATATGTGTGTTCATTTGACATGAATAGTGCTTACTCAAGAGACGAAAGTTTTTCATGTAATGATTTTGACCATCCCTTTCAAAACTAGCTACTCCTCCCTATGGTTTTGTTCATGTTATAATAGTTTTATCATAAGTTGGTGTTCTCCACAGAGCAAAAATGCGTCAATTGATATATAGGTCGATAGCATTTCGTTACAACCCTTCACACAAGAAGAGTGGAAGTCTCATCAGTATCAAAGCATTGAGAAGGTAAAAGAGTGATAGTCACGTTCTATTTTAACACTATCTAGTTATATTCATAGCCGATCAAATTTATATATAAAGTTACTAATTATGGCAGATCAGAAAAAGCAAAGTGAAACTTCAGGCAGTTAATAGTGAAGGAAAACCCCTAGCGAATAGGACATTAACTGTTGCACAAAAGTTTACAAATTTCCCATTTGGATTTGTCATTAACAAGAATATTCTAGAAAACTCGGACTATCAAAACTGGTTCCTTTCATGATTTAAGTATACCACGTTCGAAAACATAATGAAATGGTACACAAATGAACGTATCCAAAACCAGGAAGACTACTCAGTAGTTGATGCCTTGCTTGAGTTCACGAAATCAAATGAAGTTTAGGTGAGAGGCCACAATGTATTCTGGGATGACCCTAAGTATCAACTGAGTTGGGTTCCTAATCTTGAAACAATGGTCACATAACAATAGAAAGATGATAGAATCATATTTGGATACTGTTTTGTGTGAATCCATGCCAACACAACATGTGGCTGGAGATCCATTGAACAGGACCTCCATTACCAGTTTACTACCAAGCCCATCCCACTATGTAAAGTTTCTTTTCTTTCTTTTCTCATTAAGACATAAATACAAGATAGCGGTGGGCAGTGAATTCAAAATCTAAATATGGTAGACCAAATAATTGACTATATCAGTTAACCCCATATTTCTGATATTCGTAATAGTTGTCTGACATCATTTCGTCTTTTTACATCTGGAACACATCAGTTATTTATCTGTGAGCAAAAGCTGTATAACAAGGCACAGTTAAAGCAGCATATAAACACATGTGACTCTGAAGTTGACGGATCTGAAAGTGAAAGAGGTGGCTTCCAGAGGCATCCTTTATGTGAATTCTGCAGGACAGCGTTTTATGGGGATAATAAACTTTACATGCATATGTCAACCGAACATTTCACCTGTCATATATGCAAAAGGTAAAAGAAATCAGAACTATTTCCCCACCTCCTATTCTATATGCAGCTAAACGACTGTTCCACTTTTAAATTATTGCTTGCCTATTGAAGAACAACGCCTATGGTAGAAAGCTATAACAAGAAGAAATATCATCATCGTCAACAAAAAATGTTAAATTCACATGACCTTATACTTCACAGTTAACATTATATGAAAGTACACGCTATCTATGTTATGTTTTCACGACCTTTGACGGTGTTTTCTAGACATCTCATTGAGCACGAAAGGATCCTCTGGATTATATATTAACCAACCTGTTAAAGAAAAGTTACAAATGAGACAACGGTACATTCTTCAATACCAAAAGTGATTAATTACACGTGTTTCAAAAACGAACATATTTCACATTGTTTTTAATAGTATATTTTAAATTTAGGTACAACAACAAGCAGTAACTTCAGGGTCTGCTTGAAACAGAAAGCTACAAGGACCATAGCCTGCTAATGCCTTGTCCAAAAGAAAAGGACATCATATATCTTTCCACAGTCGTTGCCTCACTGAAAACGGTTAGTCATTATGGTTACTTGAGCATGTTATTCATCTATTCCATGTTCATACTGAAAATGATTAGTTATTATGGTTACTTGAGCATGTTATTCATCTATTTTATGTTCATACATAATTACCGTACCATCCTCATTCCAAATACAGATAAAAAAAGAAAATTACCCTTAAATCCCAACAAAGGGGCTACTGGTATACGGTGTGCACAAACTGCCACCAATCGCCAGAAGTTGATATCTCTTGGAATGTCACATGCTCTTCCAATGTAACTGACCTCATAAAAAATACTCAATCTAAAAAATATCTTCTAACAACACCTTCCCAATGTTTTGTATAGGTCTCGAGTCACACTCGTGATTGTTGACGGAACTAGAAGTATACACACCACTATATCCACACCTAACGTGGAAATATTTAAACCATTCAAACCATTAGAACTTAAAAAGACGGAAGAAGAGGTTAGATAATATCCCACTTATTTTTGTTACATTTCGTTTGTCAGATGGTCAGGCCAAAGCATCACGTGTTGAGTTCTGTATTATAATCATCACGATGACGAGCATCACGTGTTGAGTATTTTTCAATTTGATGATGAACATTTAGAGCCCGTGTGCAAATTGAAGAAGGTATTAATTTGTTTCTCTCCTTACATTTTATATTTACTAACGTCAATTCAATTTGGTTTATTGTTATTGATAACATGGAAACAACTAAAATAATACATTGACCCGAATATTGCCAATTTTCCACCAATACTTAATTTGCCTTGATGAATCACTCAATTTAGCACTCAATAGATGACTGAATATATGTCTATGAAATGCATCTTTCAGTCTTACTATATAAAGCAATCCAAACCAAGTGCTTATTGCATTTTGATACAATAAATAAGAAGCTACAGTTTTGCATCAGTAGATCTTCGTAAGCCAATTCCTTAGGAATTATGAACGTGTGTCTGTGCATTGGTTGTTGAACCTTGGGGATAACCATTATCATTAAGGTCAATCACCACACCACCTTTATCATACATACAACATTACATGACACGACTACAAAATATAAAAAGGTGTGTTTGGATTAGGCTACTGGGAATGTAGCGGATGTGAAGCCTAGCTGCTATAGTATCTTTATAAAAATGGTTTACACTTTTTTACTAATTTATACATGTTTTTACCCTCAGCATGTATGTCACTTATCCTGTTTTGAGATAAACCACAACAACAAGAACGACGTGTTATCAGCTAGACGATTGAATACCAGAGCAGGCTGAAGAGGTTAGAATTCATTTGAACTAAACGTATATTTAAAAGCTTAAAATGACCAAAGAAGCTTTTTTTTTTAAATTGGACAGGAAAAGTTATGTTTAGAACGCTTGATCAGGTTGATTTACTTGATCACTTGTGTTTTTTATGAGTTTGCAGGAAACCTCAAACGGATGAGGAGAAGGTTACTGAGAACTTGGTAAACCCCAACTTTCTGATCAGTCAGTTTCACTTAAGTTCGAGATTATTGATTCTGCTGTAACATATGTTGAAGATGATGAGAGTCAATATTGTACAGTAAAGTGATGTTGTGGATAGATATAGGGACAATGGTGTGCAAATGGTTTGATAGATGTAGGAACATGATATTGTACAAAGAACCACAAGCAAAATAATGTGTAACAAATACTTTAATAATATCGCACTCTTTCATTTCTTTTCTAAGGGTTGTCTTTGTTTTAGGTGATATTTAAAACACCAATACACTGACTAGCTCATATTTTAACTATTGATAAATATGTCTTAAGGCTATTACTTCTATTTAACATGATGGTATTTTTGTTATAGTTTTGCTATTTTACTCAAGGACCAAGAGAAAAACGGTCCAGTACCTTGATCATATATCTATAATGTGATGTAATTCTTTAGCAGTCTTACAATTATGAATTAACCCGATAAGTACCTTTATTCTAATAGTATATCGGCAAGTATCGAATTACCAAAGTATCTTTCTCATGGGAAGGTGAATTGACAATTACGTTTTAGTCTTATTTTGGATGCTTAGCTATCTTTCAGTTTTTGGGTTTTAGAATTTTATAACACTAACTTAAAGTGAATCTACAAGAAAATATATCTAAAAAAAACAAAGGTAAAATAATCTAAGAGAAACAAAATATATATGATAAGGAAAATACTTGCTATGATATGGTGGTTCTTTGTTGTGACTTATAAGATTGAGCCAATTCTTTTAATATCCGTTATATTGTTTTTTAGAGATGCGCAACTCCAATATAAATAGATAATTATAACAATTGAGTATTTTAAATTGTCGATTGGATAAAAAAAATTATCAATATCAGTAATGTAATAAAAAAGTGGAATGAAGAATTTATGTTCACACAAACACATAAACAATTACAACTAAACGACAACGATTATCTTTTGAAAAAATTTATGAACCGAACCCGCCCGTTATATACATTTGTACAACCATGTTAAACGTATGTAAATAATAACCGGGAAATACAATACATAAAATTAGCTATGTTTCCCTTGTCATTGATAAACAGTTCATATGAATTTCAACCAAATAAAAAAATAATCTATGAACCGTCTAACACTTTGAAAAAGTTTCAGCACATCGTCTTAAAAATCCAACAATTACATACTTAAAATAACAATAAAACCAAATAAAATTGGAAGCGAACCCGCCCGTCGGGCGGGTTACGTAACTAGTGTGTGTGTATATATATATATTTATATTACCAATAGAGATCACATATAATAATAACTAAAGCTTGGCATAGAATTTCATCTTTCAACTTTAACTTCTTACTTAGGTATTTCAGTAACAAAGCACTAAAGAGAGTGTTTACAAGAATGGAAACTTGTGGAATTCATAACATATGATTAATCAGGCTTCGGTCTTGTAAATGATGATCAAGCACAAGTTCTAGAGCTTCTAAATTACCGTCTCACTCATAATAATTATCAACCAATACCATTGTTCTAGAAAAGACGACAAAGCCACATATACACATCCATAATGATGGAATAGATACATATGATTTCTCATTCCTTAACTCAAACAAGCTAAAGGTATCAATTATCTTGGGTACCAAAGGTAGGTACCCGAATATTCTAAAGGCTTAAAAATTCTCACAATTTAGTGGACTGGGTTGTGCTAGCTATAGTGTCAATCCGGTTGGATTTGCCTTACTAAGAGCATTTTTTAATTTTGAAAGCATATATATATTTTTGTTTTTGAAAATATCGGTTGGTAAATTTTTTTAGCAGGGCAAACATGGAGGAATATGATTAATTTTTCCTATTTGGCTCCCCTCCACACTTAAGTTGAACATTGCCCTCAATGTGATAACTAATAATAGAGATAAAATAGGGAAAATTAAGGGGAAAAGATACTTCCCGGGGCATAGAGAAATGTATAGCTGCGAGAGAGCTATTCTTGAGCAGTCTTCATAATTTTCCAAATCTTCAAGTTATATAACCTGTATAAAAATAAATACAAAAAGCACACAAAAAGAAAATATATTTGTTGTTTTTTTAGAAAATAAATAAAGGATATGAATGGAAGAATGGAGGAGGGACTCCTCCACACTTAAGTGAAGCACCGGTTGCCTCCCGAGAAGCGCTTAATTTTTAAGAGAGTCGTTAGCTAGACTCGAACTTGGTGAGTCATTCTTTGGGAAAGAAGGGAGTAAATGCTTCCATTTGGTCATTATAATCTTCTTCTTCATGATATAGTTTGAGTCGATGGCCATTAAAAATAAATGTTTTTCCATCTTTTCCATAGAGTTCAACATATCCGAATGGATATTGATGTTTTACTACGTATGGTCCTAGCCAACGAGATCTGAGTTTCGGCTGTTTAAATTTATACTTTGATTGAAAGAGCAGAACCTTGTTTCCATGTTTGAATTCTTTTCTCATTCGTAGTTTTCTATCATGCCAGACTTTGGTTCTTGCTTTGTATAATCAAGAGTTTTCATAGGCTTGATGTCTAAGTTCATCTAATTCGTGTAACTGAAACATTCGTTTTTCACCAGCAGTGAACAGATATGGATTACAATTCTTCAAGGCCCAGTATGCACGGTGTTCAATTTCAAATGGTAAGTGACAGTTCTTTCCATATATGAGTTTGTAGGATGTGGTACCGGTAGGTGTTTTGTAAGCAGTGCGAAAAGCCCACAGAGCGTCATCAAGTTTTCTTGACCAAATAGCAGAACTGTCTTTAACAGTCTTTTTAAAAATTCTTTTAAGAGCTTTGTTCGTGTTTTCTACTTGACCACTAGTTTGAGGGTGATATGATGTAGAGAAACAGTGGTTAACTCCATATATTTTCATGGTTCTTTCTATTATTTTGTTGCAGAAGTGAGTACCTCGATCGCTGATTGGAGCTTTGGGCATTCCGAAATGGCAAAATAGTTTCTTTAAGAAGGTTATAACTACTCGGGCATCATGGGTTGATAAAGCCTAAGCTTCGGCCCATTTAGATACGTAATTAACAGTGACAAGAATGTATTCAAATTTATGCGATTTTGGGAATGGTCCCATAAAGTCAATACCCCATATATCAAAAATCTCACATACTTGAATGTTGTTTAAGGGCATCTCATTACGTTTTGATATATTTCTCGTCTTTTGGCATGCTTCGCAAAGTTGAACTAGAGTATGAGCTTCCTTTATGATTGTTGGCCAGTAAAATCCTGAATCTAGGACTTTTTAGCGGTTACATTTGGTCCATAATGTCCACCGGTTGGTCCGTGGTGACATTGATCTAAGATTGTTCGGGTTTCTGGTCTAGATACACAGCGTCTGATCATTCCGTCAGAACATACTTTGAAGAGGTAAGGTTCCTCCTAGAATTAATGTTTGAGGTCAGAGAAGAATTTGTTCTTTTATTGGTACGTCATCCCTTTTGGTATAATATCAGCTACCAAGTAGTTTGCAAAATCTGCGAACCATGGTTTATCTTTAGTGTTGATTTCCATAAGGGTCTCTCTAGGAAAGTTATCATCCACTTCACTGTCGTCACTTGACTCGTTATTTTCAATTTGAGATAAGTGGTCAGCTGCGACATTTTCTGTACCTTTTCTATCCTTGATTTCTATGTCAAATTTTTGTAAGAGTGGTATCCAACGAATAAGACGTGGTTTAGCATCTTGTTTCTTGAATAAATGCTTTAGAGCTGAATGATCGATGCGAACGATAGTTTTTGATAAAATAAGATAGGATCTAAATTTGTCGAATGCAAAAACTACAGCCATAAGTTCTTTTTTGGTTACGGTGTATTTTTGTTGAGCGGGATTTAGAGTTTTGCTTACGAAGTAGATCGGGTGGAAGTTTTTACCATCTTTTTGACCTAAGACAACTTCAACTGCCAAATCACTTGCATCACACATAAGTTCAAACGAAAGATTCCAGTTTGGGCTTACGATCACAGGAGCACATGCGAGTTTTTTTTTTCAATAATTCGAATGCTTTTTGACGTTCATCATCGAATTCAAACGGAGTATCTTTTTCAAGTAGCTTAGTTAGATGTCGGGACATTTTCGAGAAATATTTAATGAAACGTCGGTAAAAACTAGCATGTCCAAGAAAGCTTCTAACACCTTTGATATTAGTAAGGGGTGGAAGTTTTGAGATTACGTTGATTTTTTGCTTTGTCAACTTCAAGTCATGCGCCAGACACCTTGTGTCCAAGAACAATTCCTTCTTTGAACATGAAGTGACATTTTTCCTAATTAAGGACAAGATGAGCATCTTTGCAACGCTGGAGCATTTTATCGAGGTTGTTTAGGCATTTCTCGAAAGAGTCTCCAAAGACAGAGAAATCATCCATGAATACTTCGACGGATTCTTCGATCATGTCATGAAAGATTACCAACATGCATCTTTGGAATGTAGCTGGGGCATTGCATAACCCGAAAGGCATTCTCCTATAAGCGTATGTTCCTAAAGGACATGTGAATGTTGTTTTTTCTTGATCCATAAGATCGATAGGAATTTGAAAATATCCAGAAAAACCATCGAGGAAACAGAAATATTTATTTCCTGCGAGTCTTTCTAACATTTGATCCATAAACGGCAAAGGAAAATTATCTTTTGCGGTTGCTTCATTGAGTTTACGATAATCGATGCATACTCGCCAACCTGTAACGGTTCTTGTTGGAACAAGTTCATCGTTTTCGTTGGTGACGATTGTAATACCGCCTTTCTTTGGTACACAGTGAATAGGACTAACCCAAGGACTATCGGCAATTGGATAAATAATACCGGTATCCAAGAGTTTAACGATTTCTTTTTTAACAACTTCTTGCATGTTTGGATTTAGTCTTCTTTGTTTTTGGACAACTGATTTCTTGTCATCCAAAAGTTGTTTCTTGTGTTTATAGAATGATGGACAGATACCAGGAATGTCTATTGTTTTCCAAGCAAAGGCTTCTTTATGTTTTTTAAGGACGGATACAAGTTTGCTTTTGTTTTAAGCAGAGAGTTTAGATGATATGATCACAAGGAGAAAATATGGTTCTTCCAGGAATAGATATTCCAAATTATTAGGAAGGGGTTTAAGTTCAAGATCCGTAGGAGGTTCTTCGAGAGATGTCTTGATTTTATAATCAGTTGCTGAAGTCATAATGTGGTTAGGTTAGGAATAAGTCCTATGATCCAACTAGAACCGAAGGGATCTACCCAAGGACAATCTATAGTTAGAAATAGCAGTCCTTAGGTATGATTGGAGAAGAATGAGTATAAGGGACAAAATACCGACTAAGATTGAGCTAACACTGGAACAATCACAACAAGGTGTTAGTAATGACGTCTTGGTAAACATTAAAGGGGTTGAAGAATTAAAAAGAAATATATGGATAAAGGGTGAAAACAAAGCAGCCCTCCACATAACTTAGGCAAAAACCGAGTCAATACATAATCTATCAAAATCACAAACATGATTGTTGATATTAAAGACGACATCATGGACCCAGTGATGCAATGCACAACCCTTCCCAACCATTCAAGTTTCTCTCAAAAGAAACTTGTCTCATTCGTCACGGAGATACACACGTTATCTATTGACATCTCACTCTGAGATTGTTGATATTGAATAGGTGGCAGTATGCTCCAGCCTCCGATTACTAGAAATGTATAGATAAAGGGTGAAAACATAGCAGCCCTCTAAACACCTTAGGCAGAAATCGGGTTAATACATAATCTATCAAAATCACACAGATGATTGTTGGTATTAAAGAATTACATCATGGACCTAGTGATACAATGCACAACCCTTCCCAACCATTCAAGTTTCTCTCAAAAGAAACTTGTCTCATTCGTCACGGAGATACACACGTTATCTATTGACATCTCACTCTGAGATTGTTGATATTGAATAGGTGGCAGTATGTTCCAGCCTTCGATTACTAAAACCAAAGTGCACAAATCGAGTCTAGAGCCAGAAGAGATCAAATTATAAATCTCATTATGATACAATGTCAAAATACACTTGTTGAACACCATAAAGTTCACAAGTTGTAACAAAGAGTCCTACGCATTATCCTTGAGATCTTGCCAGAAGATCCGAGTGATACTTAAGTATTCACAGTAAAAATGGAAGTCCTGCTTGAGCCAACATCAAACAAGCTCTTGGTAGGTGACTTGAAAGATTCTATATGAATCAATCTTGTGTCAACTGGAAAGAAACAATGGTGCGATTCTATGTGAATCAAACTTGTTCCAGTAAAATGAATTGACTACTTAATCAGAAAGATAGTAACTATCTGATTCACTCTTACCGTGTTGTCTGCTTTGAGACGTTCCGGTAATGAGAACTAGAAAACATGATGAATCTAATACATCTGTGATAGAAGATCCTACGCTTTAAGCTGGAAACCCTGTCAAGGAGATTCTCTGAATCTACCTGATTACAGGTCGTACAAGAACGTCAACTTAAAGAAGACCTTAATAGTGGAGGAGTTTGAAGAAAGAGACCTAAACATTGGGGGAGATTGTTAGCCTTAATTTTATTAAGTCGAACAAGAATGTTATCGGTCTTATTCGTCGAAATTAGTCTTGTTAAGTAATAGGCTAGTCGGGTTCAACGGGCTTGGATTGTAATCTAATATTGTCCATGTTTCGGGCTCAAAGCCCAAGTTAAACCAAGTCCGACCCATTAGTAAAAGCCCATATGCCTACATGGTGGCTAGGGGTATAAATAAGACCCTCTGCATGAGAGGGTGTTGGTTTCATTTTCTCACTTTCATGTGTGTGTAAACCTTCCACTACTTCTCTCTCTCTAATCTAATTCTTTTCTCTTTTGTTTCTCTCTCTAGTCTCTTTTCTATTTTAGCTTATTGGTATGACTTATCTTGTGTTTGGATAGCTTATTATCTTGGGATAACATTTGGTATCACTCTCCACGGGGTGGGTTTAGTGGTTTTGTTGTGGTTATTTTAGCTTATTGATTCGGCTTTTTGAGCTTCTCTTTTATTCGGTTTGTTTTTTTTTGTTTATTTACGTATCAAAAACAGCAAATGCTATAATAAATAATACTCGAAAATCATACGCACTTTAAATATGATTTTTATTTCGTGGCTTTGTGGGGTTTGAAATAGTTTTTTTCTCTTTTCAAAGTTTTATTATAGATTTTTTTTAAGAAACAAAGTTTAAACGTATCATCTTTCCCTTTCAAAACTGGTATAGAACCTCCATTACAAATCATTTGCAAGCTAACTGTGGTATTTTTCGTGGCTTATCTTTGTGGTTTCAAAAGCCTCAACTTTTTACAAGCTTATATGGCTTATTCTTAGAAGTGTGACGTGGCTTATCTTTGTTTAAAAAAAGCTTATTTCAAGCTTATTGTGGTGTAAAGAGATTTTTGGGTTGGCATATTATTTGTGGTCACGGTTTGAAACAATCATGGCTGAAACAAAGAGAAGAATTATGTACGTTCAAGGTGTTTGCTAAAATGTCATATCAAATAACTCATTTTCTTTGAGTATCGAACAACTCATTTCATTGAGTATCGAACAACTCATCCTTTGAGTATCGAACAACTTAGTTTGCCCTTGATACCGAACAACTTTGATACCGAACAACACCTTGTATCGAACAACTTTGATACCGAACAACTTACAACCACTCAGAACCAATTTAACAAGTTCACGGAAACAAATTGTCACGTTTTTAAGTCGTTTCGGGTTTCACAGTTTCGAGTGACGTTCAAGTACGGGACATTTAATCTATACCATCGTGATTGTGACATCGTTTCGATCAACGTGGTATATTTGGTTTTAACCGACGATAACCGTACGACTACACAAGACAAGATTTACAAACGTTGCATTTTTTTTGAAATTGAAAACGTGGAAGAAAACATACCAGGAGGGAAAAGTTAATATTATTAAACTTAATTCAAAATTAACACTTTTGGTCAGACAGTTTCATCATTAGTACTTTATTGATCTATTATCCCTCATTGTTGAAAATACATTTCACTGTTAGTCCTTAATAGTTATAATTTACCCGTTACTCATCCAAAGTGAATCGTGATTGCACCGTTTGTCCTTAATTGAGTTTTGATCAACTGTTAATCATTTCAAGCTCAAAGTAAGTGCACCGTTCATCGTTTTAGCTCATCAATCATTAACAAAAGCTCAAGTTCTTCAACGACAACAACGATTTCAACATCAAATTAATTATTGTTTCACGGTTTCTTCTTGATTTTATAAAATTCCTTTTCTTGGTTTAAATCTAAGACTTGTAAAATCCCGTAAACATTTCAATCCACAACAACAATCACTTTACCTACTTAAGATCCGATATTTAAAGCTTGGTGTAAAAGAGTTACATTTGTTTTGGGTGAAAATCATCACTTGCATCATCTAGTGGGTATAAACCTTTACTTATTTTTAATTATTCTTGTATTTTCTTGTAATTTATTTATAAATGTAATTGTAAATATGATGAATATGATGATCAAGATAGTTTTTATTGGGTTTTGTGTGTACAAGATTAGGTTTTAAAATGGATGAAACAAACTAAAAACTTGGTGGAAAATCATTAGAAAAATTATGGCAGAAGTAAAACAGAAGGATTAACATTTTTTAAGTGTGATAAACTAAATACTGATTTGATTATATCTTAAGTTGTGGGACATTGTTTTTATGAGCAGTAGCAAATTTGAATCAGCACTTGAAAGAAAAACTTGAGTGAATATGCAAGTTTTTTCTAAAAACTATACCAATCTGAACCATTGCTTGTTTGATTTGGATAAAAAGTGCTAGCCTACGATATTTAATTGGCTAAAACTATACAGAGATGAAATATAGCTAAATATATGAAGAACTATAATCAAATGGATGGTATCTCAGACATTAATAGTTTTGAAAATGTGCCCTAAAAAATTGAAAAAGTAAGTTTTCAGCAAAAATTGTAAAAATTGACTATTTGTAAGGAAAAAGTGACATTTAAGTAAATGAAAACCAAAATGGAGTATAGAAATAACTTATAATATAAAAATTTACATAAAATATGAAACTAGAAATTAAATAACATAAGTACATAATTTAGGGTTTTAAAAAGATATAACTATTTTTTATAAACATAAACCTATAAAAAACTTATTACGTCTATAATCCGAAGCCAAAAGTTATAAAGCGTTTTTTGCGGACGATAACCCTGGGTGGTTAGGGACCCACTTTGTGAATTTTTTTATGATAATTAACCTACTGGACCTTAATCTTATAATCGACCTCGAAAACCCGAAAAATTATACAATTTACAACAAAAACTTAAATAGGCCATAAAAACTTTAAATGAGGCCACTAGACCCAAATACACTAAATATATTTATAAGACTTATTGGGCTTAGCATTGGACCCAACCCACTTGGGCCTAATATTTGGACTAAGGTCTGGTCATGGGCATTACAAAGAACGAAATTACTAAATGTGGCCTTAATAATTGGCCTATTTGGATTTTTGACCAATTGTGATAAAACTATTGAAATTTAACAAGTTAATAAAACTATAAAATGTCATACTTCAAAATTCGACATTAGAAAACTTAAGTGTGATTTAACTTACCCAATTATAACTTGATCATCATACCTACATATACATACTTGTCTATTTTGGAGTCGTTATATATTTTTAACGACATAAAACCAAAAACCCATACATGTTGTATAGGTTCCGAGTGATTACGCGCCGACGACCGAGTTAGTTTATCGCCGATCTATTTTCTTCCGACATTATCAAGTGAGTTCATAGCCTCGCCTTTACTTTTACTGTTTTATTTGGAAACCCGCGAAGGGAAGAAACATGCTAGTTTTGAAATTTGAACACAAGATTGTTTGGTATTGCCTGGACCCGTTCCTGAATTATATTTGTTGCACGAGTACCTATCGCATAAAGTCCCCCTAATTTTCATGACCGCGTTTAATTGCTTGGATTACGAGCGCTAATACATAGATAGATCTATTGGGCTGACACCCCCGTCCGGGTTTGGATCCTTTTGTGGGAACACCCTTGAAATGGGACGATTTGTGATTAGATGAAAGATGTATATTAGTCTATAATACCACTTGTGGGGGCAAAGAAAAATGTTTTATTTCATATGGTAATTTATTACATATGTGGTTGTATTGTTAACATCTTGAGGTGTCATGGAGCTCGTGCACAATCTTTATATAACTTGTTTTGACCACATATGTTATAAAGATGACGTAAAAATAAAACTTGTGTTCAAGTTATGGTTTATGACAAACACTATTAATTCACTCAACGTTCGTTGAATTTATTAGCATGTTGATAAAAAAAAAAAATCGTGACCTCTATCTGCCCAAATCCACACCCCCAACTCCCCCCTGTCCAAAAATCCAGAAATCAAGGATGATGGATTACTTTGGAGTTACACTAGGAGGGTCTTGCGTGGTCTATATGTCTGAACTATTTAAATATCCCCGTGTTAAAATGTTATGGTACAATTTTGTTGTTTTGTGAAACAACGATATTATGATGGGTGACTTTGTGGTACTAAGGTTTAACCATATTTGAATGTGGGATATTGTTCAAAACAGTTATTTTGGGACCAAATTTATTTATAACTCTCTTTTGAGACGTTATTAATGAATTTATGTGTGATTGCGACTATGAAGTCACACCCATGATATGTTCCGCTTGCGTAGTCGCCCGAAAACGGGGGTGTTAAAAAAAAGAAGGGTTTGAATTAGCTAGCAACGTTTGAAAAATCATATGCCTAAGGATTTAGATGCTTTATTAGTAAGATCAGGTAACTAACTGACAAGAGCGAAAAGGGGTTTTGGTTCACGAAACATGTTGTCCCCTGTCAACACTAGTCATCCCTTAATTTCTCGGGTATTATATTGGTGGTAAGCTATAGAATGTTGAGGTTAGTCTATACTAACATTATTAGAAGGATGGTAAATGACCTTTATTACATGTAGGTGGTGGATTCGTTTGTATACATTAAGGGAGTTATCAGTAGATCTAGTAACATTCATGGGTTTGTTGTGTTAATGTGTAATCTAGGAGTAATACTAGATTTATTTGACTACTCTTTCACAAGACATTAGTTGCTTTTAAAACTTGATTTCCTTAGGACCATACCCATTAATCTCAGGGTTGTTGGAATATTCCTCAAGACCTAATAAGACAGGTCTTAAAGGTGGTGGTCTGTTGATAATTTAAGGGATGAGTGAGGGGAAACATGTAACCAGAAACCCCTTTTGCTCGTTGTCATGTTACCTGACTTACCTAATAATGCATCTAAATCCTTAGTTGATTTTTCAAACTTTGCTATCTTAAATTCAAACCCTATCTGTTTTATAACACCACCCCTTTTTCGGACAACGCAGCGAACATATATGGGGAGTTACTTCATATGCAATCAAACATAATTCAAAAAGAACGACGCAAAAGAGACTTATAAATATAACTTTGGTCCCAAAATAACATGTTTGATACAATACCCACATTCAACATATGGTATAAACCATTAGTACCTAACAAAGGACACCCATCGATAATATCGTGTTCACAAAACAACAAATTGTTACCATAACATTTTAACACGGGGAATATTTAAAAGTTCAGACATAGACCACTGCAATACCCTCTCTCGAGAACTCCAAGAAGATCCATCATCCTTGATTTTCCAATGAGATAAAAAAATCATGCTAAAAAGTCAACGAAACTGTTGAGTGAATTCATAGAGTTTTTCATAAACCATAACATGAACACAAGTTTTATTTTATAACATCATCTTATAACATTGTGGATCAAACAAGTTATATAAATATTTGCACCGAGCTCATGACACCGCAAGCGTTAACATCAACCACATATGTAATAAATTACCATATGAAATAAACAATTTTCTTTGCCCCCACACGAGGATTACGCTAAATATACTCATTTTCTCGTAATCACAAATCGTCCATTCAAGGGTTGTATTCCCACAAAATTGAACCAAACCCCGGACCGGTGGATTGTCAGCCCCAATAGATCTATCAAAGTTATACGCTCGCTAACATCCAAGCAATTAACGGTTTCAATAAATTAGGGACTTTAAATTCGATAAAGGTAATCGTTCAAAATATAATTCAGGAACGGGTCCATCATACCAAACAATCTTGTGTTCAATTTTCAAAACTAGCATGTATCTCCCTCGCGGGTTTTAAATAAAACATTAAAAGTAAAGCGAGCATAACTTCACATTGAATAATGTCGTAAGAAATAGATCGGCGTATAAACGAACTCTGTCAACGGCGCGTATCACTCGGAACCTAAAACACATGTATGGGTTTTTTTAGGTTTTATGTCGGTAAAAAATAATAACAGACTTTACCAAAAATAGACAAGTATTTATATATAAGTATGATGAATCAAGTTATAATTGGTTATAGTTAAATCACACTTAATTTTCTAAGTGAATTTTAAAGTAAGACCATTTTAACTAGTTTTAATACTTAGTTAAATTTCCACTAGCTTTTATCACAATTGGTCCAAAAATCCCAATAGGGCCCATTAATAACCCCATTAAGTAATTTAGTTCTTTTTAAATGGCTCCATGACCAGACTTAGTCCAAATAATTAGGCCCAATGAGTTGGGCCCAATGCAAAGCCAATAAGTCTTATAAAATAAAATTAGTGTATTTGTCTATGTGCCCATTTAAGTTTTAGTGGCCTATTTAAGTTTATGTATGTAACTTATAAAATTTTATCGGGTTTTCGAGTCTATATAAGAATTAAGACAGTAGTGTTAATTTATATAAAAAAGTCCCGAAAATGGGTCCTACCAACCCGGTTTACGTCGCAAAAACTCTATGTATATAGTCCTTTTGGTACGGATATAGACGAAAAAAACTTTTATATAAGTTTTTGTTATAAAAATAGTTATATCTTTTTAACCATAAAAAATGTACTTATAGATTGTACATTTCAATTTCATATTTTTAATTGTACTTTATATATTATAATTTATTTTCTATACACCATTTTGAGTTATCCAACATAATGTCCACTTTTTCTTACAAAAGTCATTTACAATTTTTGGCTGCAACTTACTTTTACCATTTTGTGGCACCATTTTCCAAACTATAATGATCTGAGAAACAATCCAATAGATTATATTTTCTTCACATATATTTGCAATATTTTCATCTCTGTCTAGTTTTAGCCAATTAAATTCGTAAGCTAGCACTTTTTATCCAAACAAACAGCAAGGTCAAGATACATAGATGTTTAGTGAAAACTTGCAATCTCACTCAAATTTTTCTTTCAAGTGCTGAAATCAAATTGCTACAGCTCATAAAACAATTGTCCAACAACTTAGATAAATCAATCATTATTTTTTATCACACTTCTAGAATGTCAAACCTTCGTTTACTTCTGGCCATAAATTTAAGTCCTAATGAATTTCCACTATTTTAGTTTGAGTTTCAACCCATTTATCAACCTAATCTAGAACATACACAAAACCCAATAAACTCTTGATCATCAAATTCATCATATTTTACAATTACATTATAAAAAATTATAGAAAATAACAATAAATAATTAAAAATAAGTAAAGGTTTATACCCACTAGATGAAGGCAAGAGATGATTTATCACCCAAAACAATGTAAAACTCTTTTACCACCAAGCTTTGATTATTAACCAATACCCCTAATCACCATTATTCCACCATGCAATGACCTATTATTACTTTACATTATCTCAGCCCCTAATGTGTAAAAATCTTGCACAAAACCCCTCTTGATCACTTTAAAATGAAAGTACCCTAGCTAGGTTTTTCAAACAACTAGCTACAATATTTTTGATTGAATAAATTTTTGATGAATAGGGTGTTTTGTCGGGTTGAATGTGTACGGCAAACAAGGGGAAAGCGATGTGTGTAGTTATGATAAAACAGATGTGAGATGATGTGAAATATTGGTTGTTTTTGTAAGAAAGTTGCATGCAATGTTGTGTCTAGGAAAGACACTTGTCTTCCTTTGGTTCTACAATGACACGCCTCAACTAGGTGTAGGCAAGAGAATTTGAGATTAAAATTTAAAAACTTTGATTTTAAGGGTATAAATTTAAGATAGGTAGTTATTTTGGGCTAACGGGTTATCAACGTAAATAAAACAGAGTTACGATGAAACCACGAGTTGAAACGAATATGATAAAAATAATTACTACATAAACGGGATACTTTTCTGAAAAGTTAAATTATGACGTAAGGTTCAAAGACGAATAAGTTGTGTTTAAATCAAAGCTCGCAAATTAATTAACACGACGATTTCAATAATTATCTCGAGTGTAAATAAAAGTAAAAGTTTAAAATTAAAAATTAATTATGAAATAATAAATAGTAATGACCTAAAATCGGGTTCTCACATTTTTCTTCCTTGAACTTTTTCAGTTCAGTACTTAACGATAATCCAGTAGATAATGCCTTATGACCTACACTTCTTTTCAACAAGCAATCTCTTCAGAAAACAAAACTCAGATTCTTTATATTTAACAACTGAGCGTTCTAAAATTGACAGACCTCGTTTTTATATGTAGTAAATGCTTAAAGAAGGCATTATCATCAATTAAACTAGAAATCAACATACTTTTTTAAGGATCCTTCATAATTTTGCAGAACACATTTAGAACAAGTTATATCATTTGATACCTCCTATTCATTTGAATCCAAAGAAGCCATGTATAGCTTAAACTTCATCCTCTGCCATATCACTTCAATCAAATCCACCACCATCTATAGCACACATTGCCTTATTCAAGGCATCTTCAATCCTTATAACTGCTTTGATGAGTTTCCTTGGTTCCAATTTCTTTGTCTTTGCTTCATTGGAACTCAACATTCTCTAGAAAATGTCGCCGATATTGTGATATTTGAAACTTCAAGAACCTGGAATTGTCGAGATCCGCAGTACTACACTACCATCAATAACAGTCTTCCTTCCAGTTCTCTGATAGAACTTCTTTTTCTTATGCTCAACAATGCCATATTCCACTTAATCCATCTCTTCAAAATCATCATCATGAATTTGCTCCATGATCTTCATGAACAATTGTGTGACCCTTGTGTTTGATTGTACAAAAAGGCGATAATACAGTAGGCATCACTAAACTAATAGGTACTAGTTTAAGAGTAACCTGAGCAGTATTACTTGGATGGTTGCCATTACTAACCCAGTGTTACCAGTATTAACAGGATATAAGCACTAGCTTATCAGTAGTTTTAGTAAATGCTAATATTTTAATCTCAAACAGCATCAGTTCTTTTAACCTTTTTTCAAAAATTTTAAAATGTTGTACAAATCATCACACCCGATTTCCAAGTCGGGTTCTGTATCATCCAGACAACTCCATTAGTATCCCATTCTGAAGGAAACTCCTCAAAAACTTAACATTTCAAAAATCCTCTGTAGAAGTTTTCCTAACACCAAGAAGTTTCCAATCAACTAACATGCTTTTGAAAGCCTGTTAAAGATAAGTCCGAAAGATTCTGACTTATACATTGAATTTTCATATTGGTTGGCTTCAGTAATGCTTTTTGTGCATTTTTTTGTAGCATCATTTCCACCAAAGCGAGCTTTAATGGCTATAAACATAGATTGAGCATCAGCATACTGGTTAAAGGTAAGCTGATGTTCATTTGGGAGTGCCATGAGGAGAAGACTTCTGGCTTTAACATCATTCTTCTTGCATATCTTCTCTTCAGTAGTAGATGGTACAGTCATCTTCAGTACTGTCGATGGACCAGATTCTGGTGCTGTAACAGGAATAGGCTCCATGAAATTTCCATTTTCTATAAATATTCCCACAATCATCAGTCTTGAAATCTGAAAGTATGCATTGATTCTGATTTCCGCACATCTCATACTCTCCTAGTTTTAGAATGGAAAGCTTTCAACTAATTGTTCCTAAGAATTTTCTAACACCATTTTTCCCTAATCAAAGTATCATCAAAGCACAGGCGTTCTGAAATCCACGTAAGTTGATCCAACACCTTGTCGCTCTTTAGAATATAAAAGTTTGTTACCCTTGGAAGATTCCAAAATAACAAAGATGATACTTTGTTAATATACCAAAAGTGTATTCGAAACTACACTTAATACACCTAGAGAATTGTAAGAATGAAACAAAACGATACTCACAACGAATAAACACTTAAATCACTCACTGCTCCAATAGTATAAAAAATACGAGTACTTCTCTAAGTACGTGGGGTTACACAACCTTGAATCAATTACAACATTCTCTCAAAGTATGAATCTAAAAGATCTGATCTATCACTACTCTAATCCTCCTTTATATAAATACAAGAGCCCTTTACAAATATATCTGCCTATCTATTAGGAACAGTTACAATTCAAACAAATATTCCGAAATGCTCTCCCTACCTCTTTCTTTCATATCATTCAGCTTTGACCATTTAGCAGTACAAACTTCTTCAGCTAGCAGTATTAAGTTTCCTTGGCAGTACTAACTTTGTGCTGGCAGTACTAACCTTGTGCTGGTAGTACTAACTCCTTTAGTACTGTTGGCAGTATTAAGTCATATGAAGATTTATTCCCAACAACCATCAACACCAATTATAAAATTAAAACATCTCTCGAAGAACCTCCTGTAGATCTTGAACTTAAACCCCTTCTTGATAATTTGGAATATGTATTCTTGAAAGAACCATCTTTTCTTCCTGTGATCATATCATCTAAACTCTCTACTCAAAACAAAAGCAAACGTTTATCCGTCCTCAAAAAACATAAGGAAGCCTTTGCTTGGAAAACGATAGACATTTCTGGTATCTGTCCATCATCGTAACACCACAAATACAACTTCATTGATGACAAAAAAGCCAGTCATCCCAAAAACAAAGAAGACCTAAATCCAAATATGCAAAAAGTAGTTAAAAAGAAATCGTTAACTCTTGGACACACAATTATTTATCCAATTGCTGATAGTTAGCTATGGGGCTAGCCTATTTTACTAACTGCGTAACCAAGAAAAAGTGGTATTACATATAGTCACAAATGAAAATGATCGAACGTGTTCCAACAAGAACCGTTACGGTTTTGGCTAGAATCATTGATTATTTAAATGCCCCCGAGAAATCAATGAAACAACAGCAAAAGATCAATTTTCCTTTCCTTTTATGGATCAAAGTGTTGAGGCAAGACTAGCATGAAATAAATATTTCTAATTTCCTTGAATGGTTTATCTGCTGATATTTTTCAAATTCCTATCGATCCTATTGATTATAAAAAACAACGATTCACATTGTTCCCTTTTGATCGTAACATCACGCGTATAGGGAATGCCTTTCGGTGCTATGGCATGCCCCACTACAATCCAAAGATGCATTTGTCACTCTTTCACGACATAATCGCACAGAATCCTTCAAAGTATTCATGGACGTTCTTACATCTTTGGAGACTCTAGTCGACAAATGCCTTAAACAACCTTGATAAGATGCTCCATGTTGAAAAAGATGCTCATCTTTTCCTTAATTGGTGAAAAAAGTCACTTCATGGTCAAAGAAGGAATTGTGCTTGGACACAAGGTGTCCTAGCGCATGACTGAAGTCGACAAAAGGCAAAAATACCGTAATCGACAAACTTCCAACACCCCTACTAATATCAAAGATGTTAGAAGCTTTCTTGGACATGCCGGTTTTTACCAACGTTTCATCAAAAAAATTTCAAAAATTGCCCGACCTCTAACTAAGCTGCTTGAAAAAGTTATTCCATTTGAATTCGATGATGAATGTCAGAAAGCATTCGAATTGTTGAAAGAGAATCTCACATGTGCTCCTGTGATCATAAGCCTGAACTGGAATCTTCCGTTTAAACTTATGCGTGATGCAAGTGATTTCGCCATTGTAGCTGACTAGGTCAAAAAGATGGTAAAAAATTTCACCCGATCTATTTCATCTACTTCGCAAGCAAAACTCTTAATCCCGCTCAACAAAAATACACTGTAACCGAAAAAGAACTTATGGCTGTAGTTTTTGCATTTGACAAATTTAGATCCTATCTTATTTTATCAAAAACTATCGTTCACACCGATCATTCAGCTCTAAAGCATTTATTCAAGAAACAAGATGCTAAACCACGTCTTATTCGTTGGATACTACTGTTACAAGAATTTGACATAGAAATCAAGGATAGAAAAGGTACAGAAAATGTCGTAGCTGGCCACTTGACCCGAATTGAATATGATGAATCAAGTGATGACAGTGAAGTGGATGATAACTTTCCTAGAGAGACCCTTATGGAATTCAACACTAAATATGAACCATGGTTCGCAGGTTTTGCAAACTACTTGGTAGCTGATATTATACCAAAAGGGATGACATACCAACAAAAGAACAAATTCTTCTATGACCTCAAACATTACTTCTGGGAGGAACCTTATCTCTTCAAAGTATGTTCTGACGGAATAATCAGACGCTGTGTATCTGGACCAGAAACCCGAACAATCTTAGATCAATGTCACCACAGACCAACCGGTGGACATTATTGACCAAATGTAACCGCTAAAAAAGTCCTAGATTCAGGATTTTACTGGCCGGCAATCATAAAAGAAGCTCATACTCTAGTTTAACTTTGCGAAGCATGCCAAAAGACGGGAAATATATCAAAACGCGATGAGATGCCCTTAAACAACATTCAAGTATGTGAGATTTTCGATATATGGGGTATTGACTTTACAGAACCATTCCCAAAATCGCATAAATTTGAATACATTCTTGTCGCTGTTGATTAATGAATTAAATGGGTCGAAGTTAGGCTTTACAACCTGATGCCCGTAGTAGTTATAACATTCTTAAAGAAACAATACTTTTCTGTTTCGGAATGGGAATGCCCAAAGCTCTAATCAGCAACCAAGGTACTCACTTCTGCAACAAAATAATGGAAAGAACCATGAAAAGATATGGAGTTAACCACCGTTTCTCTACATCATATCACCCTCAAACTAGTGGTCAAGTCGAAAACATGAACAAAGCTATTAAAAGAATTCTTGAAAAGACTGTTAAAGACAATCCTGCTATTTGGTCAAGAAAACTTGATGACGCTCTGTGGGCTTTTAGCACTGCTTATAAAATACCTACCAGTACCACACCCTACAAACTTATGTATATAAAGAACTGCCACTTACCATTTGAAATTGAACACCGTGCATACTGGGCCTTGAAGAATTGTAATCCAGATCTCATCACTGCTGGTGAAAAATGAATGTTTCAGTTACACGAATTAGATGAACTTAGACATCAAGCCTATGAAAACTCTCGATTAAATAAAGCAAGAACAAAAGTGTGGCACGATAGAAAACTAAGAATGAGAAAAGAATTCAAATATGGAAACAAGGTTCTGCTCTTTCACTCAAAGTATAAATTCAAACAGTCGAAACTCAGATCTCGTTGGCTAAGACCATACGTAGTAAAACATCAATATCCGTCCGGATATGTTGAACTCTATGGCAAAACATTTATTGTTAATGGCCATCGACTCAAACTATATCATGAAAAAGAAGATTATAATGACTAAAGGGAAGCAGTCACTCCCTTCTTTCCCAAAGAATGACTCACCAAGTTCGAGTCTAGCTAACGACTCTCTTAAAAAAATTAAGCACTTCTCGGGTGACAACTCGTGCTTTACTTAAGTGTGGAGGAGTCCCTCCTCCATTCTTCCATTCATATCCTTTATTTATTTTCTAATAAAAAAACAACAAAAATGTTTTCTTTTTGTGTGCTTTTGTGTATTTACTTTTATACAAGTAATATATTTAGAAAATTATGAAATCTGCTCAAGGATAGCTCTCGCAGCTATATATCTCTATGTCCCAGGAAGTACCATTTTCCTTTAATTTTTCCCTATTTTATCTCTATTATCATTTATCACTTTGAGGGCAATGTTCAACTTAAGTGTGGAGGGGAGCCAAATAGGAAAAATTAATCATATCCCTCTATGTTTACTCTGCCAAAATTTTTACCAACTGATACTTTCAAAAACAAAAATATACAATATATATATGATTTCAAAATTAAAATTAAAAAAATGCTCTTAGTAAGGCAAATCCAACCGGATTGACACTATAGCTAGCACAACCCAGTCCACTAAATTAAGAGAATTATAAGCCTTTAGAATATTCGGGTACCCACCTTTGGTACCTAAGATAATTGATGCCTTTACCTTGTTTAAGTTAAGGAATGAGCAATCATATGTATCTATTCCATCGTTATGGATGTGTATATGTGGTTTTGTTGCCTTTTTAGGAGCAATGGTATTGGTTGATAATTATATTTGAGTAAGCCAGTAATTTAGAAGCTCTAGAACTTGTGCTTGATCATCATTTACTAAACTAAATCCTGATTAATCATCCCACAAGTTTTTGTTCTTGTAAGCACTCCCTTTAGTGCTTTGTTACTGAAATACCTAAGTAAAGAAGTTAAAGTTAAAAAATGAAGTCCTGTGCCAAGCCTTAATAAAAAAATGTGTGTAATATATATAGAAGTTCAAAGATATAAAGGCTTAAGTTTTGGCACATGAAGATTAGAATATGCTCCCGCTTCAGTATCAAGTTCTGCCCTTCGGTCAGGTTTATGTGTCAAGTACAAGCCTATGGTAGCTGTCTAAGATTATGTCTATGCAAATTGAGTGTTTTTACAAATATATATATAAAACCCTATCTGAGTGAACTGAGTGAATTCTAAATCAAACACATCTCCCTATATGAGATACTTAGTTATATGTCAATGCCTAAAAAGTTATCTAAACCTGTAAACACTTATAAAATCCAAATTTCTCCAAGTCATGATAAATGATTTTATTTTCTCGCTTTGATTGCTTGAGGGCGAGCAACAGCTAAGTGTGGAGGGATTTGATAACACCTAAATTATACATGTTTTCGATGGCGTTATTTATATATATTTAATCATTTCTCATGAACTTTCAATACTTAATAGCATGAAATATGTGCACGTTCGCTTGAAGATATCCCGAGCTCAAAAACAACAAAGATCGAGTAATTATACACTTCGGGAAGACAATATACAAGAAAAGATACAGAATCAAGCCTAAAGTGCAAATGTGCGCCGCACTTACCAATTGTGCACTGCACTTATCCTCAAAGTCATGGAAATAAAGACTTAGTCAAAATTCAGTATTAACTCTATAAGTACGCCGCACAAAGTATTTTATGCGCCGCACTTCTCATCTGACGTTGAAGAATAAATGAAGACATAAATGCTACTGCATTAATACCCTAAGTACGCCGCACAAATTCCTTTGTGCGCCACACTTCTCCAATAAACATTTAATTCCCTTTGCATTTAATCACCAAGTACGCCGCACAAATTTCTTTGTGCGCCGCACTTTCACCCCTCACTCAGCCTATAAATAGAGGATGAATTTCAATCCATTTCATTCATCCTTCAATCATCCTCTCATACACTCTTCAATCAATACACACACTTATCCCCCTTATGAAGTCCTAAGCACTTTCCAAGCATTCTCCAAGCATAAACACCATATCCCTTGAAGAATCAAGATCAAATCACCAAGAACGACGAAGAACATCATACTAGTTTAGTAAAAGAATGAAGTTTGTTATCAAATCAAGTTATGTTATGAACTCCTTAGCCATGAGAGGCTAAATCTCTCATGACTACTCGGTGATGTTATGATAATGAATAAGTGTTTGGTATGATCGTGATCTCTTTAATCTTAAGCTTATGTTGCGAACCTATTATATCCTATCTTATCGGTTTTGCTTATCAATCTTAGATTATATAATCATATCGATATAGGTCGAAAGACCCGTTATGATCTATGTGGTTTTAAATATTTGTTTATGATCTTTAATGTTTGTGTCGAGAAATCTACTTTCCTAAACTGATAAACAAAATAAGCTTTGATATATTAGAAACTGGATTATTTGAGTGACACATTTGGTCTAGTTAACTAAATATAAGTCTTGAGTTAATCAAGTTAATTTGTGAAAACGTTTTCTAACGAGAAATCCTTTTTATAAGTTAAAGGTTCCATCTTCAAGGTCTTAATCATTTCCAACACTTATGAATTATATTCAACTATTCGAGTAGTCATCTTTATTATCACTGGTAAAAAGTTATTTATAAAATTGTTAAAGTCTATTCTCTTCTGATTATTTGAATACTACTCAAATCCCCGTGGATGGCCTAATCTTACCTAAAAAGATTATACTACATACGTGGGTTATACTTTTACCCGTATGTTTTCCTATAATAAAATTGGTATTTTCAGTCATTATAAATTTAAAGCTTTTAAAACACATCAAACACCTTCCATTTCTCTACTTAATTCGGCTAACCTTCTCCTCCTGTAATCCTTTGTTTCATCATCATCACCATGGTCATTGTCGAAACCATCCAGATTGATGACATCCACATCCTCTCCTTCTAAAACATCATCTGGAACTAGATTAGTGACACCAATGTTGTCAAAAATAAGATCCATGCTAATACCAAACAAATGGACATCAACATTAGGCTCTACAATTTCATTCTCTTCATCTACCAAAAAAATCTTCATCATCATCATCATCATCATCATCATCATCATCATCTGTACCTGCATCCTCACTAGACTGAGCATCATATTCAGTTTCATATGCAATATCTATTTATTCATCATCATAGAAGAACTGTCCATCACTAGGGGCTGATTCATCTTCTTAACCATTAAATGGTTCAACATCTTCCCCAGAACTCATATAATCTTCAAGTACAACATCTTCCATAGTGAATTTGTGAGTTCCAACCTCTTTCACAATGGGTACCTGAGTGCTAACCTCTGCCACAATGGGTTCTTGAGTGTTAACCCATGCCATAATGGATTCTCGAGTTCTACCAACATCTGGTTCCTCAGACATATGGAGCTCAGATTGTGTTTCTGTTGGGATTAAAAGCCTTCTTGAAGTTACTGCTGCTAAGGTTTGTGTTACTACTGCTAAGGAAAAGTTAGTGCTGTTCATTAACTTTAATGAAAAATATGCTAAGTAGTTAGTACTGCTAGTATAAAGTTAGTACTGCTGGTGAAGATTGAAGAAAATATTCTAAGTAGTTACTACTGCTTGTACACAGTTAATGCTGCTAGTGTATAAGTTACTACTGCTGGTGTTAAAAGTTAATGTTGCTAGTACAAAAGTTACAACTGCTTTAAGATTTAGACTGCGAAAGAGTTTCTACTGTCACAAGAGAATGGATAAAGATAGAAGAAAGGATAAAGATTGATTGGAGATCAAGATTACTTACGTGATAAGTATGAGTTATTTATAGAATAGATCATAGTGAATATTCTAACTTTTAGGAATATATTGTAAATAGACTAGGACTCCTTGGTGTATAAAAGGAGGTCCTAGGGCATAGAGTTTGTAATCGATCAATCAAAATCTAGAAATCATCTTGTGTTTTTAATATCGTTATAGCTTCAAGGTTTTGTAACCCTAATACTAGGAGAGTATTCGTATTATTTGTAATAATAATATTGGAGCTTTTATTTTTGAATTATATTATCTTGTGTTACTGTTTCATTAAGAATTATTCTAATATTAAAGAATAGATTCCGCATAATCTTTAATACATTCACATAAAGTTTCTACTATAGTTGTGTTAGATTTATCTAATATAACTAAACCTTAAACACGCTTAAGGAATTCGATCTATTGAAGTGGGATCCAACAAGAGGTATCCTACATCCTGAGACACCAAGTGGTATCAGAGCTTGTTGAGAAGCTTTGAATAAGAAGAACCTATTTGAATACACAAGATCTCTTTGCTAGAAGATATGGATTCAGAATTTGCACATATGGTGGCTGCATCCAAAGTTCCAATGCTCAAACAGAGTGAGTTTGAGTTATGGAGGATGAGAATAGAACAGTACATCTAGATGATTGACTATGCTCTATGGGAAGTCATAGAGAATGGAAACACTGCACCAAAAACAACAGTTGTTAAAGGTGTTGAGAAAGTAATACCTCCTACAACTGCTGAAGAAAAGGCTCAGAAGAGGTTAGAAGTGCCAGAAGCACCTTGATGATGGGAATACCTAATGAACATCAGTTAAAGTTCAACTCCATCAAGGATGCTAAGTTGCTATTGGAAGCTATTGAAAAGAGGTTTGGTAGGAATGCTGCTACAAAGAAAACTCAAAGAAATCTCTTGAAACAGCAGTATGAAAACTTCACTACTCCTAACTCAGAAACCCTTGATCAAACTTTTGATCGGCTTCAGAAGCTTGTGAGTCAGCTAGAGATTTTGGGTGAAACACTTTCACAAGAAGATGTGAACCAGAAGTTGTTAAGAAGTTTGTCACCAGAATGGAACACACATGCTGTTGTGTAGAGGAATAAGCCTGAATTAAAGACAATGAGCATGGATGATCTCTACAACAATCTTAAAGTATATGAACCAGAAGTCAAAGGGTCATCAAGCTCAAATACAAGCACACAAAACATGGCTTTTGTGTCCTCTAACAACTCTGTCAGCACTAATGAAGCAATTAACAATGCTCATGGAGTTTTTGCTGTTAGCACTCAAGTTAGTGCTGCTAACTCTACAAATGTTGATAACTTGAGTGATGTTGTGATCTGTGCATTCTTTTCTAGTCAACCAAACAATCCTCAACTTGCAAATGAGGATCTACAACAACTCTATCCAGATGACTTGGAAGAGATGGATTTAAGATGACAGATGGCCATGTTGACTATGAGGGCAAGAAGGTTCTTGAAGAACACTGGAAGGAAGGTGACTATTAATGGTAATGAGACCATAGGGTTTGATAAGTCTAAGGTGGAGTGCTACAACTACCACAAGAGGGGACATTTTGCTAAAGAGTGGAGAGTTCCAAGAAACCAAGACAACAGGAACAGGGAAAGCTCAAGAAGGAGTGTGCCAATGGAGACAACTACTTCCAATGCTTTGATCTCATGTGATGGTCTTGGTGGTTATGAATGGAGTGATCATGCAAAGGAAGGACCAACAAATTATGCACTCATGGCCTATACATCTTTAAGTTTTGATTCTGAGGTATCTAATGATTCTACTTGCTTAAAATCTTGTCTTAAAACTATTGAAGTGCTTAAATCTTAATATGAACAACTATTGAAAAGATTTGAGAAATCTAAGTTAATGGTTGTAGCTTATAAGACAGGTTTACAGTCTGTAGAAGAAAGACTTGAATTTTATAAAAAGAATGAGTCTGTTTATGTAGAAAAGATTAACGGCTTAAAATAGGATATTCAAGTAGGAGAAATAACTATTGGGGAGCTTAGGAAGAAGCTAGAAATAGTTTAAAAGGAAAAATATGGCATTCAGTTTAATGTAGACAAACTTGAAAATGCATCTAAAGGCTTAAACAAGATTATAGAGAGTCAGATTGTAGACAATTGCAAGAAAGGTTTAGGCTATAATGCAGTTTCACCTCCCCAAACAGGAAATTTCATGCCTCCAAAACCTGACTTGTCATTTACTAGATTAGAAGAGTTTACAAATAAGCTTGTAGTTATTAAGCCTGTAGTTGAGAACAGTGAAGCTAAGGCTAGTAAAGCAAAGCCTAAAGCAGTTAGGAAGAATAATGGTGGTCCAATTATTGAGGATTGGGTGTCAGATAATGAGAAAGAAAATGTGTCTCAAACTAAGATTGAAAAGAAAACAGCTAAGCCTAGTTTTGTTAAGATAGACTTTGTCAAAGCTAAACAAACAAACAAAACTGATAGGAAAACTGCTAAACAAGTTGAGCACAATAGGCAAAACACTCACATTCCTAGAGGCAATCAAAGAAACTGGAATAATATGATGTCTCAAAGACTAGGAAGTAATTTTGAGATGTTTAACAAAGCTTGTTATGTGTGTGGAAGTTTTGATCACTTGCAGGTTGATTGTAATTATCAAAGGGTGATAAAACCTGTTTGGAACAATGCTAAAAGGGTGAATCATCAGAATTTTGCCAAAAAGACTCACCCCTGTCCTAAAAAGAACATGGTTCCAAGAGCAGTACTAATGAAGTCTGGCTTAGTATCAGTTAATACTGCTAGACAAGTTAATGCTGCTCACTCAAAAACAACAGTGAATGCTGCTAGACCAAAGTCACATTTTTCTAAAACAGCACATTCAATTGTTAAGAGGCCCATTCACAAGAAAACAACATTTAAAAATAGTAATTTTAATCAGAGGGTTAATACTGTTAAGGATAAAAATGTTAATGCTGCTAGGCCAAAAGCAGTAGTTAATTGCTGCTAGCTCCCAAAAGTATTTGTAAGTTAAAGTTGTTCTGGGAAATAATTGGTATAATGCTAGTAAGGGCCTGTTCAGCTTGTTAGGTTTGGAAACCAAAGAATAAAGTTTTAGACCATGTTTATAAACACAACAGTGCATCAATCACCCTAAATAAGTTTGATTATGTTGATGCACAAGGCAGATCCAAGTCAGTAATGGCTTGGGTCCCCAAAAGAAACTGATTTTCTTATCTAATGTGCAGGGCAATCCATAAATGGATTTACAGGAGAAAGAGAGATGTGTGGAATAAAAACAGAAAGAGAGATGTGTGGAATAAAAACAGACAGAGTGTTTTAGTAAGAAAAAGAATTGAGAGAAAAAGTGAGCATAAAAACATAAAGAGAGCTGTGTGATATAAAAACAGACAGAGTGATTTTAGTGAGTAAAAAGAATTGAGAGAATTGGTGAGAATAAAAATAGAAAGAGAGGACATTTATTTTTAATAAATATACTGTTTGGAATGGAATTGTAGTTAATGTTGATGACTCAAAGTTAATGTTGCTAGGCATAACTTACTGCTGCTTGTTGTAAGTTAATGCTGTTAGGCATAACTTACTGCTGAGTTACTACTGCTGGGTTACTTACTACTATTGGTTGAAAGTTAATGATGCTAGGCATAACTTACAACTGCTGGTTAATGTTAATGCTGTTGAGGGTATTTTCATAAATACTTCAATTAAGGGTTTCAATCACTCATTTGATCGATTTTATACTTTTGTATACTCTTTATTCACAAACCCTAACTCAATTTCATCATTCATCATCAAAACCCAACACAGTGACGACCCTAAAGTTTGCTGATACTCAAAACTGAATTGCGTTTTGCTAAACCCCTTGAAAGGTGAAGGGTTTTTTGAGCAGAATTGGTGGATTTTCTTAAGGCACACACTATAAACGCTATGTCTAACATAAATCCTACAATATATACTTCGTGCATTGACCAATTCTAGGCTACTGTCAAGGCGAAAACTGTCAATGGGGAAGTATAGTTACAAGCCCTAGTGGATGGAAAGAAGATCATCATTACTGAGTCGATTGTAAGAAGAGTTCTTCAATTAGAAGATGCTAAAGGTGTTGATTGTCTACCCAATGCTACTATCTATGAACAGCTTACACTGATGGGGTATGAGAAAATTTCATAAAAGCTTACTTTCTATAAGGCATTCTTTTCCCCACAATGGAATTTTTTGATTCATACTATTTTACAATGCTTAAGTTCTAAGACTACTGCATGGAATGAGTTTAGTAGCACTATAGCATCTGTAATTATCTATTTAGCTACAAACCAGAAGTTTAACTTTTCAAAGTATATTTTTAAAAGTATGGTGAAGAACTTAGATAATATGTCTGGAAATTTTTTGATGTATCCAAGGTTTGTACAAGTGTTTGTGAATCAACAACTTGAATGGATACCTACTCACAAGAGAATTTACATTGCACCCTCTCACACTAAGAAGATATTTGGGAATATGAGAAGGGTTGGAAAGAGTTTTTCTGGAAGGGAAACACCATTATTCCAAACAATGATGGTACAAGATCAAGAAGAAATGGGTGAAGGTTCAGGAATGCCAACTGATCCCCATTACACACCCACCATTATTCAACCATCAACATCTCAACCTCAAAAGAAACAAAGATCAAGAAGGTCAAAGAGAAAGGACACTGAGGTACCTTAGCCTTGTGGTCCTATAACCAATGTAGCAGATGAGGTTGTCAATGAGGAGATGGATGCCAGTTTGGAAAGGGTTGCCACTACTGCTACTGGCTTAGAAGCAGAGCAGGACAGTGGTAACATAGATAAGACCCAATCCAAGGTAACACTTAATGAATCAAGTTCTTCAGGAACTAGTTCAAGTAGTGGTCCCAGGCGCCAAGAAACCATGGGGGATACAATTGCTCAGATTATGTCTGAGAATGTATCTAAACTTTCTAATGATCCACTGCTCGCAAGAGGTAACACACTTAAAAGTGGTGTGGATAGACAGAAACTTGAGGAATTGATGGCATTAGGTACAACTTTACAATCAAGAGTTCTTGCTTTAGAGACTACAAAGATCACTCAAGCTACTAAGATTACAAGTTTGAAAAAGAGAGTCAAGAAGTTAGAGAGGAGGAATAAGTCAAGAACTTATGGACTTAAAAGATTATACAAAGTTGGTTCATCAAAAAGGGTATAATCCTTTGAAGATGAAGGTTTGGGTAAAGAGGATACATCTAAACATGGGAGGATAGCTGATATTGATGCTAATAAAGACATTTACTTGGTCAATGTTCAGACTGATGAAGATATGTTTGGTGTTAATGACTTAGATGATGATGAGGTGATTGTTGAAAGTGTAGATGTTGTTAATACTGCTAAGGAAACAAGAAGTGTGGTTGAAGAAGTTACTGTTGTTACAGTTCCAGTTAGTGCTGCTATAACTACAACTACAACAACTGAAATAACTGATGTTGAAATGACTTTGGCTCAAACACTAGTAGAGTTGAAGAGTGTAAAACCCAAGGCTGATAAGGTTGTGATACAAGAACCAGAGCAGGGTACAACAACACCAGCACTTACAACAACAATTGATGCTATAATAATTACAGCTACTAGCATAAGACCCAGAGCAAAAGGGCTTGTTATTCATGAACAAGAGCAAGCACCTACAACAACAGTTTCTTCACAACAACCATCACAGGTCAAGGTTCAGGATAAAGGTAAAGGCAAAATGGTTAAACCAGAACCTGTGAAGAAAATGTCTAAGAAAGAACTACTCAGGCTTGATGAAGAACTTGCCTTTAAGCTACAAGCTAAAGAAGAAGAAGAAGAAAGGCTTGCCAGAGAAAAAGATCAACAAAGGTATTTACCCTTTGCATTGCTTTGTCATATAATTCTTGAATATTGTCAAATAATTCTTGAGGTGATTGTTAAAAGTGTAGATGTTGTTAATACTGCTGAGGAAACAAGAAGTGTGGTTGAAGAAGTTACTGTTGTTATATTTCCAGTTAGTGCTACTATAACTACAACTACAACAACTGTAATAAATGATGTTGAAATGACTTTGGCTCAAGCACTGGCAGAGTTGAAGAGTGCAAAACCCAAGGCTGATAAGGTTGTGATACAAAAACCAGAGCAGGGTACAACAACACCAACACTTACAACAACAACTAATGCTACAATAATTACAGCTGTTAGCACAAGACCCAGAGCAAAAGGGCTTGTTATTCATGAACAAGAGCAAGCACCTACACCAATAGTTTCTTCACAACAACCATCACAGGTCAAGGTTCAGGACAAGGGTAAAGGCAAAATGGTTGAACCGGAACATGTGAAGAAAATGTCTAAGAAAGAACTACTCAGGATTGATGAAGAACTTGCCTTTAAGCTACAAGCTGAAGAAGAAGAAGAAGAAGAAAGGCTTGCCAGAGAAAAAGCTCAACAAAAGGAGGAAGCCAACATAGCTTTGCCTATACTCAAGAATTATTTGACAAAGCAATGCAAAGGGTGAATACCTTTGTTGACTACAGAACTGAAATGGTGGAAGAAAGTTCCAAGAAGGCAAAAGCAGAGATAGCACATGAGAGCAGTTTAAAGAGAGCAGGAGAAGAGCTGGAACAAGAAAGCTTTGAAAAGTAAAAGTTGGAAGAAGAAAAAGAGTCTGAAGAACTTAAGCAATGTTTGGAAATAATTCCAGATAATAGAGATGATGTAACTATTGATGCTACACCTTTATCTACTAAATCTCCAACCATTATTGACTACCAGATCTACAAAGAAGGAAAGAAAAGCTATTTCTAAATTATCAGAGCAGATGGTAAGACTCAGATGTATTTAACTTTTAAAAAGATGCTTAAAACTTTGATAGATAAGACTTGAAACTTATTTGGAGTATAGTCAAATCAAGATTTAAGAAGACAGAGCCAGTGAATTACATGGATAATTTCTTACTTCTTAATTTGAAGACCATGTTTGAACATCATGTTGAAGATAATGTATGGAAGAATCAATAAGGATTAGATTAGTAATCTAGTCCGGCCCAAGGCCCATGGGTGGCCCAACTCCAGCCCATGGGCCGGCCATGGTAGTATTTATACACCCTCTCCTAGTCTTGGAGAGGGTTGGTTGTTCATTTGTTATCCATTCATTCCATACATTCCATAATTAACATTCATCCATTCCATCCAAGTTTCTCTAACAATCCAACCCACATCTCACTTATTGTTCTTGGTTGATTCATTAGATTACTAGTATTCTTCAAAAATTCTTATACCAATTATCGACTTTACTCGAAAGACCAAATTAAATAATGTTTTTATAAAAATCAATTTAAATTAAGAAAGTCACTTTAAGTATAAAAAATCATTTTAAATAATAAATACAATTTTCTTAAATTTAATCTTTATAAAATTCATTTTGGTTGTCATAAAAATCTAGAGATGGTTATCTAATGGTATATCGTACCTTACCACTATGAATCACTTTAAAACAACATTTTATAATAAAATAAAATTTATTAAACCACTTAAAAATTGTCATATCCTATTTGCATATACCATTTAAACATATTCTATTTACAAAGATCATTTTAAACACAGTTTTTCTCAAACACTAACACAATACTTCCAAAGAGTTTTTATAATTAGACATCAATTATGAAAGATGTTACTCAAACAAAGGACACCATAATACCAACAGGGATCGTAAAACACCGTACATACTCTAACACAATTCTATTGTTTGAAAACGAAAGAAAATACCATGTGGAAAGAAAAAAAAAAAAAAAGGGGGAAGGGGAAAGAAAAAAAAAAAGGGGGGGTGGAAGGAGGGGTGGAGGGGAAAGGGAGAAAAAAAAAAACAAAGAAAAAAAAAAGGGGGGGAGGGAACCATATACTCAAAATAAAATCAAACGAACTCGTACAAGAAAACTCATGCAAGACGTTACGTACCCAAAAGAAAACGTAAGGTCTTATCCAAAATAACGATCAATAGAGCAAACCTAAAAGCATCGATACTAACACGTCGCCAACGGGTTACGAAAACCAAGGGATATACAAAGAAGGGAGTAATGATCCACACTAATATGTTAGGAACAATTAGTGCTTAAAAGAAACCTTTGATACTCATACGAGTAATCAATGCAATGAAAGAACTAACGAAACGCGGCTATATCTGAAAAAGCAGATTCCGAACAACCAATATACATCGAGACGTCGAATAGGAAAATCAGGTATCCTTACTAACAAAGTACGATGAAGGGATGCTAAGCTTAGACTTAGGAAATCCGAACAAACAACCGAGCAAACGAGCAACCTCTATAATAGCAATACTAGGTATCCACAAATACTAGATAGAAGGGAAACTTACTATCTATACAACTCAGCTTAACATATCCTCCAATTAGGGTAAGAGAATAATTCTCTACCCATACCACCATCCTTATCATGAATACACATATCGATAAAAAAACATATTACTCTACCACCTTACAACCAAACACAAATAAATGCAATCATGGTCACAAGTCTACGTATGCGATGCCTTTATAATTATGTTGGCCACCATAATTGACAGGTGCCTCCTTCAACACGTGTAACTTAACTTCCAAGAAACCCATTTTCCAACCATAATTTCACATATAAGCACATATGCCACATTGCACATCTTAAACCACTCCAACTTAACACATAAAGGATGCTCCATTACATAACTACTTACTTATATCAAAATAAAATCAAAACGACATAAAAGAACGAAAATCTCGTAATAATTCCCAAAATACAAAATATCCGAAAGAAATAATCAATAACAACATGACGGGGTAAATGACGGGATAAACTTATGATGGGCCTCGCTTGGGTTTGACTTTGCCTCCGCAAGAATCACCCGACTCCGCGGGTCCAGCCCTATTACC
Source organism: Tanacetum coccineum (assembly GCA_026074375.1). NCBI lineage: Eukaryota > Viridiplantae > Streptophyta > Magnoliopsida > Asterales > Asteraceae > Tanacetum > Tanacetum coccineum. Next base: position 87,756 of record BQNB010000947.1, read on the forward strand.
CGAATTCAACAAACGATCGACTATCTTATCTCCTTCGATTCCACAAGGGGCTCCTTATAACGCTTAAGTCCAGTTGGGAAAACGGTTCCCCAACGAGACTTCTTACGGGTGGGGGAAAAACATAGCTAAAATACTAAGAAAGTAATACATATCATATCAGATAATTGAAGACAAAATAACTAAAACGACAACTTAGCAAAATACGAGATATATAAGCTATGCAAAAATAGAGGGAAAGCATAGCAGTTATAGCATTAAACACTTAAGCCCTAAATGCATCTACATGAAGGACCCCTAGGTTATAGTCTAGGCTCAACCACCTACTTCTCTATAACCAATGGCTCTGATACCAATCTGTCACACCCCGCCAAGGCGGAAACGCGAGGCGTAACGAGAAAGGATATCATCACAACACAATGGCGTCTATATAGGGAATTCTACATGCAATAAATAAGCAAAGTATAGACACGAAGTGTCATAACAATACCCATAAACTAACCAAATCCAAAAGGCGTCTTTATTGATGAAACGATAGTTCTCGCCAATAGAAAGACATGCAACATTTATTCATAATCCAAACAATGCAAAATTTAAGACAATAAAGCAATAATCTCCACGGCATCCTATGGTCTCTTTCTAGCCACTTCTCTCTATCTTATTCCCATGTTGCTCACCTGAAAATGATGCTTAAACGTCAACATAATGTTGGTGAGAGTCATAGGTTTAAGACACATATAAAACTTTCATACAATTGCTGCGATTACTAAAACAATTCATAACAACCATACACTAGGTAGGCGTACCCATCCGATCCCATATCATAACACTAAGTAGGCGTACTCATCTGCTCCAATTACGTCACTTACGCACCTAAAAGTCTATGAGCTAGAACTTATACTTAGGCCTGGACCAACACACTATTGAGTATTATTTCAACCCTTCAGTTGGATTTGATTAAGTAGTAAACACCACTCTCCAACCGAACTCACATACCTAAAAACAACTTCAATTGATCATAAAGCCATGGAGCGTATCACATCACAAATCCCTCATTTAAAACACATTTTCACAGTAACTAAAACATTTAATACTCATAGCATCATTTTCACCCCAAGAAAACATAAGAAAAAGGGGCTATGAAACTCACCTGATTGCTTTGCAGCTTCCACAAACACTAGCACAAATCTAAACAACAAAACAAACACGTGTTACACGCGACCAAGCCAATTGCATATGCCCATGTAACAATCATATGATGGATGTCTATGGTGTTTAGTTACCCTCATGGGTCACCCCGACACCATGCCCAACATTAACCAATTCGTTTATACATTATTTCAAAGACTTACAATTTACCTGAAAATGCAGAATTTTAACCTCACTTTACCATTTTCTAAATCATACCTACTGAGCTTCATAAATTCTACCAAAATCACAGGTTAAATAACATGATTCTACTAACTCCATGATTTTTCCACTAATTTATTTCCCTTCTTAAGTGCCTCAAATAAAATCAAACTTTTAACTACTCAGTTTAGGATCTAATCGCACACTAAAAAGTTTGGACATAAAAACCATACTTAGACTCCAATTCAGAAGCTCTCCTTTGGGGGATTTCTAATAGACACATAGAGCTAAACTCAGGTACAAGGGCTAAGCTAAATTCGAATTTTAAGTGGGGGTTTTACACCTCGTAATCTGACCTAAATCTGACCCGTATTTACTGCTTTGACAACTTTTATTGTAACCAACGTTTGAATGACTTCCCGACCTTAAAAACTTTAGAGGCTGGATTGTTATAGAAACTAGACTCTCTGATCTACTTCTTGGCACCGAGAAAACATGACAAAATCTATTACATCATTGAGGAGATAACACGCCGAACAACACACCCTAAATTCTGCCACTAAAATAAATAAATTCATCTAAACTGCGATCTCATTTTAAACCCTAGAATACACCCATATGATTCTAATTAAAACCGTCAATCATTTAAAAATGTTTTATAATATATTAATAACAGTTTATATTAAACAGTCCAATTAATTATCATATAATCATTATTACATGATTAGAGTTAATGATAACAACAGATAAATTTAATACTTACCTTTAGAACCTTGTTTTCTTCATAAAAGCAAAACACTTAATTTTTGTTCTCCATCTTTTCACTCTTTTGGGTCATCGATCGAATTTCTCACAAATGGGGAGGGTTTTTGGGATTTTATTTTGTATTTAATAGGCTTTACAATAAGATTTAAGATAATACCAAGATACTTTCCTAACTAGATTAGGACTCAAATCTCTTTTATTTTCTAAAATTCGTTTTTTTACTATTCAATTATAAAAAAATCTTATTTATTTATTTATTTATTAATTACTTATTTATTTGCTTTACCTTAAGTTTTTTAAAAAAAACTTAGCTTTATTTGAGTATAGCTTTTTGCGTAAACGCACATTTACTAAAACTTAAGAATAATTTAATTTTTATTTTTTATTAATCCTAACTTTCCAAAAAATAAAGAATTTCATTTTCCCTTATATTCCTAACTACTAAAACCTATTTATTATCTTAATCACTACACAAAATTCACATTGATACATAAATATATTATTACACAATTAACACGAAACATTTAAATTATTCAAAATCATTTCCTTTGTGTCACAAAAGATGTGAACAAAATGAACTCCACAAAAATCAACACAAATCAATCCAAATGACGGCGATACGCTCAAATGATTGGATTATCCAATATCACTTATCTTACATAAACACATATAAACACGTATAAACACAAATAACACATAACCCATACATTGAAACAGATTCACAAGTCAACACTGACGGTTTGACTAACCTGCTCAAATCATGGTTGTCACAGTACTGAAGAAAGCCATCATGGACCCAGTGATGCAATGCACAACCCTTCCTATCCATTTGAGTTTCTCTCACAAGAAACTTGTCTCATTTTTCATAGAGATACACACGTTATCTATTGACATCTCACTCCGACATTATTGATATTGAATAGGTGACAGTCGACTCCAGCCTTCGATTACTAAAACCAAAGTGCACAAATCAAGTCTAAAGCCAAGAGAGATCAAATTATAAATCTCATTAGGACACAATGTCAAAATACACTTGGTGAACGCCATTAAGTTCACAAGTTATAACAAGAGTCCTACGTATTATCCTTGAGATCTTGCCAGAACATCAGAGTGATACTCTTCAGTATTCATAGTGACGATGGAAATCCTTCCAGTGTCAACATCAAACAGCACTGTGGTAAGTGACTTGCAAGATTCTATATGAATCAAGCTTGTGATAACTGGATATCGATTTGGTCCAGTAAATGAATTGACGACTTAAATCAGAAAGATAGTAACTATCTGATTCACTCTTATCATGATGTCTGCTTTGAGACATTCCGGTAATGAGAACATGCAAGCATGATGAATCTAATACGTATGTGTTCGAGGATCTTACGCTTTAAGCTGGAAATCTATCAAGGAGGTTCTTCCAAATTGAACCTACCTGATCATATGTCGGTCTTCATGGAATCAGAGGTTATTATAACTAAATCTCAATGAATGCAAAGCCATATTTGTCCATATCTGATGTTTATTACTAACATTCAAATGCAGGTTCAAACATCAGTGTTTCAGTCTCGTTCCAGCCAAGTCGGATTCGTTACCACATGCTCATGCTCAAGCTTTTAAGGTCAAACATTCAACATCATGGCTGTTGCTGCTAAACAAGAATGTTATTAGTTAGAAAGCTCAAGTTTATTTCATAATACTCTTTTGCAACTCTGATAATCGTAAATTTCCTCAACGTCATCAAACATCTTCAAAGTCAAACAAGATAGGGGAGATTGTTAACTTGATGCAGAAGAGAAGTTAAGAAGCTTTCGAGACAAGTATGAGCATGTTGGTCAAAAGCACAAATTGATCAAGAAAGTCAAATCAAGATGATTCAAGTCAAGGAGATGATGCAAGATGAAAGATCTCAAGAACTCAAAGTCAAAAGATGAAGGCTCAAGAACAAGATCACAAAGCATGAATGAACAAAGCCATTACAAACAAGAAAAGACTAAGACAAGACCAAAGAATGCAAAGCTCAAGAGTCATATGAAGATAACCTCCAACAAGTATGTCAACATTAGGGAGATAAAAGTTGACCTCAACATTCAGGGAGATTGTTAGCCTTATTCTTATATAAGTAGAACAAGAATGTCAACAGTCGTCATTGTAATAATTAGTCTTGTATTGTAATAGGCTAGTCGGGTTCAACATGCTTGGTCTTTAAGCTAATATTGTCCATGTTTGGGTCTAAAGCCCAACACAAGCCAAGCGTGGCCCATGATCAATAGTCCATACATCACTAAGGATTCAAGGACTATAAATAGAACCCTCTCCACTCATGGAGAGGGTGTTGGTTACCATTGTATATGTGTGTAATCATCTAAACTCTCTCCTTCTAATTTAATATTCTCTCTTTACTTCTTTATACTTTTCTACCAAAGCTTCGGCTTATTTGTGCTTATTAGGTATGCTTATTAGTTTTGATTTGGATCTTAAGGTATTGGGATAACAGCGTGGAATACACTCTTAGGAGCCTTGTAATAGTCTTCATACTACCTTACTTGTGTGTTGTCTTAACGGAGTATTACATAGATAGCAGGTTCCTTCAATTCGTTCATGAATTAGGAAATACTTACACATTACACCGCAAGGGTGACGGGTAATAGAATTAGGAATAGCAAACTAAGGAGTAGTGCATGATTAAATGACCACGTTTGTTTACCTATACGAGTTTCCACAAAGTTAGATTAGTAGTTAATTAGTTTAAAACAAACCCCTTTTAAACCCAAGATTTTACTTGCTTTCTAAAAAAAATATTCTCTCAACCCTTAGACCTTAGTGACATTCGATTACAGACTACCCAAACTATTCCCCTTGAGAACAATAACAACCCTCGAGTCTTTCCTATACTACACTGCAATGATTAGGTAATCTGCCTAAACGATTGTAAAACTTTTATGAGTTTGCAAAACCCGCATCAAGTTTTTGGCGTCGCTGTTGGGGAATAGTCTAGGTTTCAAATTCTATTTAGCTTAGGTCTACTCAAAAGATTCATAATCTATCTTTTCTTTGTTCCTTTTGTTTTGTTTTCCCTTCCTTTCCCTTTTAAAAATCCTTCGCCATGACTCGTAGCACTGTTAAGAATTTGGAGGAACCCCTTGATGAGATCGAAAGAGAATTACATAGGTGTAGGTAATGACATCAAATAACGTCTATTTTATAGCATCATTTATCCTATGTAATTAACCCATTTTGTATAATTATTGCAAAGAATTGTTACTTAATCGTTTATATTTGAGAATTGCAGTAATTACGGAGTAGTTGGTGAATATTAGCAAAAGGCACGCATTCTGGAGCTTAAACGAAGACATTTTGAAGATTACTATTCTGACAACCAATACTCCTTATCCATCAAGGAAGATACGACGTATCATTGCCTGCACTCACCAAAGACCACAAAGGAAACAAGTCCAATACGCCGTATCCAGCAATAAGTATTTTGCTAGTATTAATTTGGGTCGAGTTCTTGAAGATTTGGGGTAAAGGTTGTGTTAATTGGTGATAGATCTAGTGTTTTTGCAAGTGAGTTTTGATTTAAAAGTTGTGGTTTTGTTGTTTGGGGTGAGTTTAAGCCACGGTCAAAAAGGGAAAGCCGAAAGAAAAGTTTTGTGAGCTATTTTCTTGTGTCGAGTTGATTGTAAGAATACTATTTAGCTTGTCGTATTGTTATTCATGTATATGATTTATACTAGAGATTCGAGTGCGAAAGTGTCAAATAAGTATTTGTTTATTGATTTGAAGTTCGATGAGTTTATTGTGTATAGATAAGCTAGTTAAGAGTATTTTTGACATTGGTGGAAGTGGAAAATGATGTTTTAATGTGTTTTGTACTAGTCATTTTCGAGCAGAAAGTTTGACAGCCATATGGCGTGTCGATTTTTTTTTCAAATTTATTTCAGGTATTAGAGAATGATAGAGTATATTCTTGCGGTCATTTTGATATAAAATGGGTCTCGTAACTCTTAAAAACGAATCTTTTACGGCCAAATGAAGTTGAGTAAAATTTTGAAGGAAAAGTCAACTATGAAGATTGACTATGAAAAGTCAAAGATGTGTAAACTTTTTAGTATGGTCTTTCTATGTCAAGAGATTGGTTACGTTAGTAACATAACGATGAAACATTATTTTGGATTCTATACTATCCTAACTTTTGGCAACTTTCTAAAGATAGAAACTTTTCAAAGGTACAACATTGTTGGTGCATCAAAATAAATATTTTGAGTCGCACTTGAAGATTCGTGGTATATAATGATATATATATATATATATATATATGTGATAACTAATATGCAAGTGTGCATTATATAAATTGTATTTCTCGTAGTCACGTACCGCTATATATTATATAGGTCGCGGTTAAGACGTGAAGTTGTTTGCTCGTGTTGAGCTATTTGATTGGATATTTTTTCTTAAGGTGAGTCATAGCCTCGCTTTTAAATCTTTTGATTGTTTTATAAACCCGTAAGGGAGATACATGCTTGTTTTGAAAATCGAACACATGTGATTTTATGGTATGCTGGACCCGATTATGAGATATTTCCACATGAGTAGTTATTACCAAAGTCCCTAATTTCATGAACCGTTAATTACTCCACGATGTAAAACCTGTGTGCATTAATATCTATTGTTTGACAACCCGTCCGGGGTATGAATCCATTGGTGAACACCCTGTCAAACGGACGTTTTGTATGGAGACGAGTAGGTATGAGGCAATAATACTGTGTATTTTAGGGGGCAAATTGAGAGCATAGAGAAAAGATATATGCGAATGTTAATGTTCGTTGTCAGGAGCTTAAAATGCATGAAATTAAAGTTGATGATTGTATTCCGTTGCAATGCTTTCCCCAAGAACTATACTGCTATTCAAAGTTTATATATTCATAGTTAATAAACTCTTGTGAATTCACTCAACAATTTTTGTTAGAAGTATTAGCATGTTGTTAACACATGTAAACAAGGATTATAGCAACGAAGAGTGGAGGTCTTGTGCGTGTGGTCGCTTGTGTAGAAGCTTGCTAATGTGTTCCTTGTTTTTTATAAAACAATGTCTTTAAATTTGAAACCATTACTTTTCAAATGTTTGTGATGGATTTGGAGTTATGAGTTTATTTTCCCTTTGGGACAAAACGCATCAACACTAATTTTATATTAAATGAACACATGTTTTTTATAAACTCTCTATTGTGGTCGTTTTCTATAATCTAAAGGTACTATATGCTTTGAAAGTAACACAAGAGAATCTACTACGCATTGTAAAAATAAGGTGTTACACATGGGTAATCCCTCAAGGGTTTCTGGCCTAGGATCAAGGGAACAAAATAACCTATACTTAACCACCTAAACTCCGAAAAAGTGATGTCCATGGTCCGGATCTTTGGGTATTTGCTCTCACGCGCTTAAACATTTGAAAACACATCAAGGGTACTATAGTGATATAAATATCAAAAAAATTGTACCTTGATATGTTTTTTCCTTTTCAAAATTGCTTCCCCTGTCATATGTGCAATCGATATAACAAAAGTGTGTTTACACATACGAGGTAGATAGCTGCACAAGAGTCACTTGACACAATATAAGTCCTTTAAATTTTAATCACATGTTTCTCCCCTTATCAAAAATATCAAATTTTCTCTTGATATTTTAGAAATCAATTGATTTAAATATATTTGAAAACTGTTTAGGGAGAAGAATGTTTTGATAAATATTATGCCTTATTTGGAACATTTTAATGCTCCCTCTCAATTATTGAGGGATATATAATGTAGTGTTGAGTACATAAATATTGAAAGATTTTGATTTACACTGAAAATTCTTGGAAAAGTTTGTACTCAGACATTATATATAAATATAAAATAATATAAAATATATATATATATAAATTATATATTACATATATATATAATATATATATGCGCAAAAAATATGATCAATTTGCACCCAAATGTATAATTTCTCCAATCCTTCTCAAATAAAAACCATCTCAAAACGGAACCGGAGCATATATAATATATATAGATATATATAATATATATATATTAGTAATATATAATAATATATCATATAATATATTCTCCGGTTCCGTGAGAAGGTTTTTATTTTGAGAAGATTGAGAAATATACGTTTGAGCAAATTGATTCATATTTTTTTAATTTGATTCACAAGTAAACATCATTTAATAGTGAAATGAGTGTGCCATCAACATCTGATTATACCCCAACCCGAGGTTCTTCAACATCTTATTCAGAGTATTACAATACTGAATGAGTGTGCCATCACTGACTGTAAATCTTTTTAGGGGTTATATTTTTTTTTATAGTACGCATCCTTCTCCTTCCTTTTCAGCTTATCTTCGTAAATCACTCCTTGTGGTTCTAAAAGAGTAGTATATGGAGCTCTGCGAGACATATCAACATCACGAGTTCATGGCTTGGAGATGTTGAGCATCTTCTGGCAACTTTCTACCCCCAATGCCAAGTGGACAATGACATTGTTGTCGAGGTTGTTAAGCTTGTTTTGAGTAACGAGAAGCAACATGTCTTTGATGTCATTCAGATGTAGCCTTGGAAAGTCACCTTCCATGAACTTGTATAATTTTTGATCTACTCTTCTCATAACGATCTCCATCAGATAACCATAACCATACCACTTGTCAACTGTGACACCTGTTACACTCAGAATCCTCATAGTTGAGTAAACATCATGCCTGGAATATAGAACCTCTGACGCTTAGGTCCCTAGTGAGAAATCCTTAAGGCAACGTACTTGTCATATGCTACCTTTATTGGACTCAATAACTTGGGAACCATGTCTTCAATACCTTCTATCTCATACTTTGAAGCCTTTGTCTTGGTTGTTGATGCCGAATACTTTCTGTCAGTGCTTCCTCCTCTTAGATATTCAAGGTCATTGTTGAAGAAGAAATCTTTCGGGACAGTTAGACGACCTCGAGATTCGTGCAAAGGTAGAGGTTTGCTGAGATCACAGGTATAATGATTTCCTTCAGGGTTGTTCCAGTCAAGTTGATCCGATAAAGCTCGATATCACTCTTCCATGTTGTATTCCAGTTCCACATAACTTTTGCACGTTCCTTTGAGTAGATTAAAAACCGATCTAACTAGATCAGCTTTTATCAGCTTGCTAATCTTGAGACGGATCATAGCAAAGGTAGAGAAGTTGATAACCCCCAAATTATACATGTTTTTTATGGCATTATTTATATATATTTGATCATTTCTCGTGAAATTTCGATACTTAATTAAGCTTACATTGCTTATAGGTTCACTTGAAGAGTATAAAGACCTAAGCTCAAGAATCTATACACTTTGGGAGGCGAATACAAGAAAAGAAGGATTTCTAGCCAAAAGCTCAAGAAGTCCGCCGCACTTGTTACATAGTGCGCCACACTTTCCTCTGAAGTTCAAACACCACCGCACTTACAATATTGTGCGTCGCACATTTTCCCAAAGATTGAAGAATTAAAGTTCATTAAATGCTATCGCATTAACTCCTCAAAACCGCCACACTTATTTGTAAGTGCGCCACACTTCTTGTAAAAGCCATTAAATGCTATCGCATTAACTCACCAAGTCCGCCACACTTATTTGTAAGTGCGCCGCACTTTTCACTAAATTTTGCATATAAATTAAGACGAAATTTCTCATTCCTATCATCCCTCTCATAACCATTTCCACCCATTCTACACACACATACCCCTCCCCTTTCACCAAAACACCAAGAAACACCTTTTCCCTTGAAGAAAAGATCTAACGATCAAGAACTAAGAAGTTTTCTTACCTTGTTATTGAAATAGAAATCCGAGCTTTCTCTCAACACGAAAATGAATCTTTAACCGATGCTTGGCTTCGTATGAAGGAAATGCTCCGAAATTGTCGTGGTCACAATTTGTCCAAAGGCAATATTATCAAAATCTTCTATCACGGTCTTAGCGAAATAACTCAAGAAGTTCTTAATTCCGCAGCCGGTAGTATTTTCCTCTATAAACACCAAATCAAGCTTATCAAATTCTCGAAGATAAAGTCTTACTCAAGCTCGAGTGGGCTAAAAATCAAAAAACCAAATTAACTCTTAAGAAAACCGTTGCTTTCGTCGATGGAGGCAGTAGTAATTCCGATACTGACAAAATTATGGCTCGAATAGATGCCATTACCCTGAAAATGGATACTCAGTACAAAGAACTCTAGTCCAAAGCTAAAAAAACTAAACCTGATCTTGATGAAGATGACATACCCATGTCTCGTGAAGAAGAGGCTAAATTCATGCAAACTTTTGTAAGACTCGTTTTTACAATGATTACCACAACCGAGACTCAAATCGCAATAATTGGCGTTCAAATGAACGAAGAGTTACAACCGAGACAATTACCAATCCAATACCGATGACAAACCTTATGATCTTCAAAAACAATTCAATGATTTCATGAAATCTCAGCAAACAACCAACGCTTTCATCAAAGAAACATTTATGGACCTTAAAACCAAACTCGAAACCGTAGCAAAAAATATCAAGCCTCAATCCAGAATCTTGAAACTAAGTTCGACAGACTTGCTGACAAGTAGTCTGGTCGACCTTCTAGATCTCTTCCAAGTAACACTCAACCAAACCCAAAAGGACACAACTCTAAAACCCATCAACCACCGCAATCTCGTAATGAGCATGTGAATGTCGTATTCACAAGAATTGGTAAATCTTATAACCCACTAGTTAACCCAAATGACCAACAAGACAATTCTGAAACCCCTGTCAATTTTGATAGTGATGATGAAGAAGACGAGCCTACACCACAACCAAAAACTCAAAATACAAACAAACCAAAGAAACTCAATTGTCTAAACCATATAAACCAAAAATTCCATATCCTCAACGCCTAAGGAAAGAAAAAATGGAGGCCCAATATGAAAAATTTCTCGACATAATCTGCTCTGTCCGAATAACGTACCTCTTATCGACGTCTTAGCTAGAATGCCTAATTATAGCAAATTTCTCAAAGAGCTAATAAGCAACAAACACAAGATCGAACAAATTTATGCTGCTTTCTTAAGCGATGAAAGTTCAGCAATGATCCAAAACAAAGTTCCACCAAAACTCAGAGACCTAGGAAGTTTCCTTATTCCATGTAATTTCAACAAAACTTTCTCCTACAATGCTTTATCCGACCTTGGTGCTAGCATTAACCTTATGCCATATTCCTTATATGCTAAACTATCTATCGAAACTCTTAAACCTACCAAAATGAGCGTAAGATTAGCCGACAGGTCATTCCAATACCCTGTTGGAATAGCTGAGAATATGCTCGTCGAAGTTGGTAAATTTATCTTTTCTGTTGATTTTGTTATTCTCGAAATAGAAGAAGACAGCAAAGTTCCCCTCATCTTAGGACGACCTTTTCTTCACACTGCTGATGCAGTTATTCGAGTTAAACAAAAATAACACATCTTTGTGTTGGGACTGAACGAAGATCATTAATAATCGACTCTGCGATGAAACACTTACTCAAATGATGATACATGTTTTAGTATCGATGTTATCAATGAAATCTTAGAAGAAGATTTCGATGCTCTTCTAAAACGCAGGAAGCACATCCTCCATTCCCATCGAAGGAACCATTTGTCTCCTCTCCGAAAAGAAATCTTTTCCGAATTCGATGAATTCATAGGCATGACGGTCGATGAAAATTCTGAATCTGAATCTGATACCAAAGAACCACCATTCGAGAAAATCACCATAAACACCGATTATAAAATTAAAAATCTCTCGAAGACTCCCTACATATCTTGAACTTAAACCCCTTCCTTTAATAAGAATAATATTCCTGGAAAACATCTTCTCCCAGTGATCTTATCATCTAAAATCTCTGCTCAAAACAAAAGCAAACTTATATCCGTCCTTAAAAACATAAAGAAGCTTGCTTGTGAAAACAACAGATATTCCAGGTAATCTGTCCCATCATTCTGTAAAACATGAAACAACTTATGGATACAAGAAACCCGTTGTCCAAAAACAAAGAAGGTTGAATCTAAATATGCAGGAAGTTATTAAGAAAGAAATCGTGAAACTCTTGGATACCGGTATTATTTATCTAATTGCCGATATTCCTTGGGTTAGTCCTATTCACTGTGTGCCAAAGAAAGGTGGTATTACAATTGTCACAAACAAAAACGATGAAATTGTCCCAACAAGAGCCGTTACGGGTTTGCGAGTGTGCATCGATTATCATAAACTCAATGAAGCAACGGCAAAAGATCATTTCCCTTTGCCATTTATGGATCAAATGTTAGAAAGACTCACAGGGAATAAATACTTCTATTTCCTCGATGGTTTTTCTAGATAATTTCAAATTCCTATTGATCCTAATGATCAAGAGAAAACAACATTCACATGTCCTTTCGTAACATACGCTTATAGGCGAATGCCTTTCGGTCTATGTAATGCTCCTGCCACATTCCAAAGGTGCATGTTGACAATCTTTCACGATATGATCGAAGAATCCATCGAAGTATTCATGGACGAATTTTTCGTCTTCGAAAACTCTTTTGACACATGCCTAAACAACCTCGATAAAATGCTCCAATGTTGTAAAGATGCTCATCTTGTCCTTAATTGGGAAAAAATGTCACTTCATGGTCAAAGAAGGAATTATGCTTGGACACAAGGTATCTAGCGCAGGACTTGAAGTTGACAAAGAAAAGATCAACGTAATCTTAAAACTTCCACCCCCTACCAACATCAAAGGTGTTAGAAGCTTTCTCAGATATGCTGGTTTTTACCGATGTTTCATTAAAGACTTCTCGAAAATAGCCCGACCTATAACTAAACTGCTTGAAATAGATACTCCATTTAAATTTGATGATGAATGTCAAAACGCATTCGAATTATTGAAGGAGAAACTCACATGTACTCTTGTAATCGTAAGCCCAAACTGGAATCTTCCGTTTGAACTTATGTGTGATGCTAGTGATTTCGCAATAGGAGCCGTCTTAGGTCAAAAAGATGGTAAAAACTTTCACCCGATCTACTTCGCAAGCAAAACCCTTAATCCAGTTCAACAAAAATACACCGTAACCGAAAAAGAGCTTATGGCTGTAGTTTTTGCATTCAACAAATTTAGATCCTATCTTATTCTCTCAAAAACTATTGTTCACACCAATCATTCAGCTCTAAGGCACTTATTCAAGAAACAAGATGCTAAACCACGCCTTATTCGATGGATCTTACTCTTGCAAGAATTTGACATAGAAATTAAGGATAGAAAAGGAACAGAAAATGTTGCTGCTGATCACTTGTCCCGAATTGAAAATGATGAGTCAAGCAATGACAGTAAAGTTGATGATAACTTTCCTGGAGAAACTCTTATGGAAATCAATACCAAAGATGAACCTTGGTTCGCAGACTTTGCAAACTACTTGGTCGGTGATATTATACCAAAAGGGATGATGTATCAATAAAAGAACAAATTCTTCTCTGACCTCAAACATTACTTTTGGTAAGAACCTTACCTTTTTAAAGTATGCTCTGACGGTATGATCAGACGCTGTATATCTGGACCAGAAACTCGAACCATTCTAGATCAATGTCACCACGGACCCACCAGTGGACATTATGGACCCAACGTAACTGCTAAAAAGGTCCTAGATTCAGGTTTTTACTAGCCAACAATCATCAAAGAAGCTCATACTCTAGTTCGCATTTTCCAAGCATGCCAAAAGACAGGAAATATATCGAAGCGTGATGAGATGCCCTTAAACAACATTCAAGTATGTGAAATTTTCTATATATGGGGTATTGACTTTATGGGACCTTTCCCAAAATCATATAAGTTTGAATACATTCTTGTAGCTTTTTATTACGTATCTAAATGGGCCGAAGCTCAGGTTTACCAACCAATGATGCCCGAGTTGTTATAACTTTTCTAAAGAAACTATTATGCCGTTTTGGAATGCCCAAAGCTCTAATCAGCGACAGTAGAACTCACTTCTGCAACAAAATAATGGAAAAAACAACGAAAAGATATAGAGTTAACCACCGTTTCTCCACATCATATCATCCTCAAACTAGTGGTCAAGTTGAAAACACAAACGGAGCCCTTAAAAGAACTCTTGAAAAAACTGTTAAAGACAATCCTACTATTTGGTCAAGAAAACTTGATGACGCTCTGTGGGCTTTTCGCACTGCCTACAAAACACCTATCGGTACCACACCGTACAAACTTATATATGGAAAAAATTACCACTCACCATTTGAAATTAAACACCGTGCATACTGGGCTCTAAAGAATTGCAACCCATATCTCATCGTTGCTTGTGAGAAAAGAATGTTTCAGTTACACGAGTTAGATGAACTTAGACGTCAAGCATATGAAAACTCTCGTCTATACAAGGCAAGAACAAAAGTCTGGCACGACAGAAAATTAAAAATGAGAAAAGAATTCAAACAAAGAAACAAAGTTCTGCTATTTCACTCAAAGTATAAATTTAAACAACCAAAACTCAAATCTCGATGGTTAGGACCTTATGTAGTGAAACATCAATATCCATCCGGATATGTTAAACTCTATGGGAAAGATGGAAAGACGTTCATAGTCAATGGCCATCGACTTAAACTATATCATGAAGAAGATAATGACCCAAGGGAAGCGTTAACTCCCTCTTCCCCAAAGAATGACCTCGGAAAGTACGAGTCCTCGCTAACCGACTCCTTAAAAATTAAGCGCTTCTCGGACAACTGTCTGCACTTACGTGTGGAAGAGTCCCGAGTCCCTTCCTCCATTCTTCCTCTGCCTAATATCCTTTATTATTTTCTAAAAAACAAACAAAAATATCTTAACTTTGTTGTGCTTTTTTTGTTTCTTTTATGCAGTACTTAGCTTTTAAAGATATGAAAAATGATGAAGTATGCTCTAGGATACTCATCTCATAAACTCTATCTATATGCCCCTGGGAAGTCCCCAATTTCCTAATTGTACCCTGGATTTAACTCTATTTATCAATTACAACATAGAGCAATGTTCAAACTTAGTGTGGAGGGGGGAGCCAAATCATATCCCTCCATATTTGCCCTGTCAAATTTTTTTTACCAAACATGATACTTTCAAAAATCTCAAAATTAAATATATACGCTTTTAAAATAAAAAAAATGCTCTTAGTAAGGCAAATTCAAACCGGATTGACATTTTAGCTAGCATAACCTAGTCCACTAAATTATGAGAATTCTAAGCCTATAGAATATTCGGTATATCCTACTTTGGTACTGCAAGATAATAGATTCATTTAAGTGTCGTAGTTTGCATATTAGGAGGGTTGGTGAATTGGCGGGATGCGATAGATGGATGCGCTAAGTTGCGCAGTGCATTCTGCGCGTGGACGAGTGTATCGGAGAAGTGAAGTCATCTTATGTTCCTTTTCTGAACAGGTGGGAATTTAGGGCGTCTGAATTTTAACAAGTGTATTATATAGTGGCTAAATTAGCATAACACAACACGTTACCGGCGGTTCAGAGAACTCGCGGCAGTGTCTAGTGCACTACACACACGTAATGAGTGGAACAAGGGTGTTTTGGATGAATATATTTTTTTTCAGTGATATCTGCTAGAGTCCTTCTGAGACAGCATCGCTCGTAATGAACTGCACATCTAGTAACACTAGTTCGTGTCAGGAGCATTCATCTCCATTATCGCTAGAGCATGCGTTATAGGTATGCTGAATATGGTGACAGATGTATAGGCCACTAGTGTGAGAGATTGCAAAGCATAGAATACTATGTTATCTCGTTGAGGAGTTGGAGGGAGTCGGAGTTGCGAGCACACGACACTACATTGCAGGCGTGGAGGTAGTAGACGGGGGGGAGTAAGTTTTGGATTTATAAAAGTTAGATGAGGGGGTAAAGCGTAGCTCTGTATGTCATGGAGAACGGTCGTGTGGCTTTTTAGATAGTGTGGACTGGCAGTATGGGGAGTATAGTGGCGTCTAGGAAGTGTGTATTTTACAGAGAGTTCATAGATGTGTTGGTGAGGTAAGGGTGAAAACTTTAGTAAAATTAGTAGGTATGAGGATTACATGAGCGACAGCATATTCTTAAGAGAGTATAAGTTATGCTGTGCGCGTCTGTATGCTAGGTCGGGTCTTCGAGATTGGAGATGGTGTTACGGGCTACTCCTAAGCTTGATGCGAGAGCACTGCGCTTCCTTGTGGTGGGGTTGGTGAGTTTGTCGCGGCTAATATCACGGTCTGTAGTGGGATATGTGGGTAGAGTTCATTCTGTCAGTATTCTAAGTGTAGGTGGTATTGTGTACAAGGGGAGAATAGATTTATTTGGACGTCAGCTATTAGAGTCTATGACTATATGAGGAGATAGGGAGCGGTGAGACTCCGAGGGTGTGAGTGTTGTGGAACGGCCAATCTCTTATAAAATCTAATTTTCTCCATGTTATGATAAATGATTTTATTTTCTTGCTTCGATTGCTTGAGGGCAAGCAATAAGCTAAGTGTGGAGGGATTTGATAACTCCCAAATTATACAGGTTTTCTATGGCGTTATTTGCATATATTTTATCATTTCTCGTGAACTTTCGATACTTAATAGTCTAAATTGCTTGCAGGTTCACTTGAAGACACTACTAACTAAAACTCAAGAAATTACGCACTTTGAAAGACAAATACAAAGAGAAAAAAAGATTTCAAGCTAAAAGTACAAGATGTGTGCCGCGCTGCACTATTGTGCACCGCACTTTCTTATATAGCCGAAAACCACCGCACTTATACCTAACTGCGCCGCACTTTCCATCTGACGAGAAGAAATAAATGAAGACTTTAATGCAAATGCATTAACACACTAAGTACGCCGCACATATTACCTTGTGCGCAACACTTCTTCAATCAGCATTTAATACTATCGCATTTAATCACCAAGTGCACCACACAATTTCTTGTGTGCGCCGCACTTTTCACCAAATTCAGCCTATAAATAGAGGATAAAATTTCACTTTCAAATCATTCCTCCCACTCATCTCTCATTCTACAAACCATCTCCTTCACACACACACACCAATCCTTTTGTCCCTCATCCATAAAAACACCAAAAACACCACTACCTTTGAAGAATAAAGATCTAACGATCAAGAACGAAGACAGTTGTCAACTTACTTATTGAAATAATAGAAGTTTGTATTAAGTCTACTTTTGTTATGAACTCCTTAGCCATGAGAGGCTAAATCTCTCATGACTACTCGATGATGTTATGATAATGAATAAGTGTTTGGTATGATCTTGATCTCTTTAATCTCAAGCTTATGTTGCGATCCTATTATATCTTATCTTGTCAGTTTTGCTTATCAACTTGAATTATATAATCATATCGGTATAGGTCGAAAGACCCGTTATGATCTATGTGGTTTTAAAGATTTGTCTATGGTCTTTATCGTTTGTGCCGAGAAATCTACTTTCGTAAATTGATAAACAAATAAGCTTTGATATACTAGTAACTGAACTATTTGAGTGACACATTTGGTCTGGTTAACTAAATATAAGTCTTGGGTTAAACAAGTTAGTTTGTGAAAACGTTTTCTGACGAGAATTCCTTTTTATAAATTAATGCCCCATCTTTGAGGTCAAATCATTTCCAACACTTATAAGTTATTTTGAACTATTCGAGTAGTCATCTTTATTATCATTGGTAAAACTAAAGTTACTTTTAAAATCGTTAAAGTCTATTTTCTTTCTGATTATTTGAACACTACTCAAATCCCTGTGGAACGACCTGGTCTTACCTAAAAAGATTATACTACATACGTGGGTTATACTTTTACCCATGTGTTTCCATATAATTATCCGGTATTTTCAGTCTTATAAATTTAAAGCTTTTGAAACACATCAGCACTTTTGACATCCATTTGGAAAACTATGAAGTTCATGTATGTAGAAAAGGTAAGGAATATCCTGATGGCTTCCATGCTTTCCACTGGTTAAAGGTTTCATCATAGTTAATTCCTTCTTCATGACTATAACCTTGTGCAACCAGTCTTGCTTTATTTTTGGTGGTTATACCATGCTCATCTTTCTTGTTCCTGAATACCTATTTGGAGCCTATGGTTGCTTTTCCATAAAGGAGAGGAACAAGTATCCATACTTTGTTTCTATAGAACTGATTCAGTTCTTCTTGCAGTGCTTCAGTGCCTCAAACACCTTTTTTGGTTCTATCTCAGAGATAACATCAGCAAATAGACATTCACAAGTTCAATGATATTCACAAGTTCAATATGTTGATCTTTTGACCATCTATTTTGAGGAACAGGATGAGAACTTATAGAGGCTTGATTGGATATTTGAGACTGAGGGACATCAGGGATTAAAGATTTAATTATAGACACTGAGACGTCAGTATTGTTCCTTGATGGACCTTTAGTGGATTGGGTGATAGTTTGTTCATCCTGAACATTTTGTTCATGAGTTCCTTCAGTGTTGATTAGGTCAGGAGGACCTTCAAGATCCTTAGTGTGAGGTATATCAGGCTCATTTGGAGCAATCACTTTAGGAACATGGTTTTCTTTGGTAAGTTCAGTAAGTGAACGACCATAAGGAATGATGTAGTATGAAATATTAGAATTTGTTTGATATTGTTTAGATGGGTCATCCTCCTGAACGTATTCATCAGGGGGATATCTAGATGAATCATCAATTTGTATTTCATCTACAGAGATATTTGTAAACCTGATGGCTTCAATACTCTCATCAAATGTAACATGATAAGTCTCATCTATTTGTTGTCTTCTTGTGTTGAACACCCTGAAGGCTTTAGAGTTAAATGAGTATCTAAGGAAGTACCCATCATCAGCTTTTGCATCAAATTTCCCAAGATAATCCTTGTAATTATGAATAAACACAGGACATCCAAATATATAAAAATAACTGATGTCTGGTATCCTTTCTTTGAATGTCTTATAAGGAGTCCTATCATATCTTTTAATAATGATTGATCTGTTATGACTGTAATAGGCTATTCTGACTGCTTCAGTCCAGAAGTGCTTAAAGAGTACTGATCCATTCAACATTTTTCTAGCAGCCTCAATAAGAGTTCTATTCTTATTTCGGCTACACCATTTTGTTTAGGTGTATAAAGAGAAGAGACGTTCTGAGAGATTCCTTTCTCATCACAAAAACTTTCAAGCTTAGTGTTTCTCAACTCAGTCCCATTATCAGTTCTGATTTGTTTGACTTTAACATCATTTTGGTTTTCAACCATCCTGATAAAAGACATGCTCATTTTAGCTGCTTGACTCTTCTTTTTGAGAAAATAAACCTATGTGTACCTTGAGTACTCATCAACAATGACTAGGGTATTTTTCTCATGATTAATGGACATTAGATTGACAGGTCCAAAGAGATCCATATGTAGAAGATGCAAGCATTTCCTGATTGAGAAGTTTTGTTTAGTTTTGAAAGAAGCTCTTTTGTGTTTTCCTTTTTCACATGCTGAGCATGGTTTATCCTTTGAATAAACAAGTCAAGGAAGACCAAGAACTTTGTTTTTCTTAGCAATTTTATTAATGCTTTTGAAATTTAAGTGTGATAGCCTTTTACGCCATAGCCAGTTTACACTTTCTGAGGCTTTGGCAAAGAAGCAGGCTCCATTTGGAGTTAGTGATGTCATGTCAAGGACATATACATCATTTCTTCTTGGAGCTATCAGTATAATTTCCTTGTTAGCATTAAATATTTTTCCTTGCTTATCATCAAATTGTATGATATATTTAGCATCACGGAGTTGATTGATGCTAATTAGATTGTACTTAAGACCATTTACAAAAGCTACTTTAGAGAAAACTATACCACCATAGTTTATTGAACCATCTCCCTCAGTAATACAAGATGAATTATCACCAAACACTACCTTAAGACCTAGTTGCTCTACATATTTATGCAGATAACTCTTGACACCGGTCATACTCCTTAATCATCCACTGCCCAGGTACCAGATGGCTCCTTGATTTGTCTTTGCACAAATATTAAACTTGGGTTAGTTTCTCTTATGGACCCACTTTTTGGTGGGCTATTTGGCTTTTGAGGCCTGAATTTTTTCACCTCTTTTAAAGTGATCCAAATCATTATGGTCAGTGGTGGAGTGTACAGTGCTTCCACACGTGTTACACCTCACACATATTGAGGACTCACTACACTGAGAAGACTCAGCTAGTGCTCATCCTTTGACAAGAATGACACGATTATGTCCTGAGGTAAAGTAATCATAACTTCCACAAATTTTACATTCAGTGTAATTTCTATAATCATTAGGTGTATGATCATTAAAACCACAATGTATGCATGGTGGGAAGGGCTTTGCCTTTGCTTTTAGGATTTGTTTGGAAGGAGATGCATGCTGATAAGGTTGTGCCATGTAGTTTTCACTTCTTTTTTGTGAAGCAGTATACATGTCATGGTCTGAGGTCCTATGATCCTCTTTCTTGCACCTCATGCAATAGAGAATTCTATAAAGATCATCAGTTGAGTGATTGGTATAGTGACATAATTCACACTTTAGCATAGGTTTTTAAAGAGGTTTAGGTCTACCTAATTTAGATAAATCAGGGTTCTTGCCATTTGGTTTAGAATCCTGACTTTATTTGGATGAGTTGACTGACTTAGATGACTCAGGCTTTGAGGACACATATATTGGTTCCTGAGACTTTTGAGTTGAAGTAATCTTCTCATCCATTAACATTTGGACCAATTTTATCAGCTTATTTATTTTGGACACTTGGTAATTTGTTTTGACTTCAGTAGGGACTGAAGAAGTGACTGGTTTAGGGTTAGAAACAGTGACAGGTTCTGAAACATTCTTGTTTGAAGATTCTTGAGTTTCTGGCTTTATATGTTTCATTGTTCCTAGACCAGATCTCTCCCTTGGAGAGTGATCTTGGTAGGTCAAAGTCATTACCTCAGAGCTTGAAGAAGCTCCCTGAAGATTTTTTAGTGGAGGTAGAGGAGTTTGAGGTTCTGAGCCTAACTCTTTTGAAGACTCAGGGTCAAAGGATGCCTCAATGAGTTAAAGAAACTCATTGACAGTTTCACTTTCAAGGGCTAGAATTTTTCCGGTGTTGAAGTTTGGAAGTTTGCTGTCAGAGTTGAGTCTCTCAACCCAGTCTTTGGATTTTAGGACCATTTCATGGTCATAATCTAGTGAGGCAACAACAAAAGGATTATCTTTTGCATTATTTTTAGATGATGATGTAATGAGCTGTTCACCACCAAGAATTTTCTTCTTTTGCTTTGGTATTTGCTCACTGATGCATTGACTAGCCTTATTTAAACTATTTAGCCATTTTTCATTGACCTTTCTTTCTTCTTTAAGTTGATCTCGAAGAGCATGATTTAACTTTGTAAGTTTAGTGTTTTGAATTTAAAAAGTGATTGCCTCAAGCTTTGCTTGTTTTAAGGCAAGTAAATCATCTCTACACTTGTTTAATTCAAAAATAATTTTCTTATATTTAGATAATCAGTTTAATCTCTGCTCTTCAACATACTTTAGGTCAATGTTGATGTATTTTAGATAATTTTGCCAATCTGAGTCCTCATCCATTAAGAGAAGAATATTTACCTTTTTCATGGTGATGTCTATCCATTCACCATTGTGTGCATGATTATTTCCCACATAGAGTTCATCATCAGCCAGAGCCATTAGAACTTAAACCCTTGTCTCTTCCTCATCGTCAAATACTTCTTCCTTATCCCAATCGAACATTTCAGCAACTAAACCTTTGTTCTTTGACTGAAAGGGTTTTAAGGTCTGAGAAGTAGGAGGACTAGCCTCAAGTAGTTCCAGTTTAGCTTTCATCTTCTTGTATTTAGCTTTGTAGTCCTTTTGGACTTTTGGTTCACCCTGACTGCTTTAAGTATGTTGGGTGGACTGAATAAACTTTGGGGTAAACTTAGGTTGAAAACCTCTTGACACTGAGGATGAATTAGACATAGGAGATTTGTAAGATGGTTGAGACGTTTTAGAAAGCAATCTATTGCAAAATGACCTTTTTGCCACATTTGTAACATTCAGTGTCCTCATTTGCTTTTTGAACAAAAAAATTGTTTTTCCTTTTTATAAAACGTTTTAAATTTTCCAACAGGGCCCTTTCATGAAATTCTATATCAAGATCTCTGAGGTACTCCTCCCTAGTTCTTTCATCAGCCTCATCATCATAATTTTCTTGAAATCCTACACAATGTTGTTAGAAAAGAAGGCAGTTGAAATAGGAGAGTCTGAGGGAGTGGTAATTAGGGCCTTTTTTGTATCTGAGTATCTCTTTGAGATAAGTTTATCTTCATAGACAAACCTTCTATAGATATCAGCAAGGTTAGGGGTCTGAGTATGGTTTGCATTTTTAAGTCCTTGAGAAAAGCTGAGCCAATTCTCAGGGAGACTATTTACGAAACCAACATTGATTGCATGCTTAGATAATGTTACACCATCATTGGCAAGCTCATTGATCAGGGTTTTGTAACGGGTATAGGTATGTGAGTGATTTTCAGAGGGTTTAGCCATGAAAGTTTGATACTCAAGTTTCAGATCCATGATCCTGTATTCCTTGGTATATAAGGGACCTTCAAAGCTGTGAACCAAGTCAGTCCATGTAGCTTTAGCTGTTTCACAGCTAATGGCTGACTCCATTATGTCATCTGGTAGACACGACATGATGATGCTTTTAAGGCGTTGGTCTTGAACGACCACCCTCCTCTCATCTTGGGTCCATTGACTCTTAGGCTTTATGACACCTTCAGCAGTTTTTGGCTGAAATGGACCATCCTTAATACATTTTATGTAGTATGGTTCCAATCCTGCTAAGTAGCAAAGCCTACTATTTTTCCACTTATTAAATTTTTCCGGATCTAGTTTGGGAGCAATAGCAGCATAACTACCCCCTTTTTGTCAACTAGTTGGGGTACAATACTTTTAGCAGCCATTTTTTGATCTAGGTTTTAAAAACTTTGAGCAGATTTAAGTGTTAAAAGTTTTATAAACCTTCTGCTCTGATACCACTTGTTATTCCTTCTTAGTTGATGAATATTAACTACAAAGTTAAGCTTCACTAACCCATGACATGAAAGTAAAGTAACATATTAAGTTCTTTGAAAATGTTTTATGTAAGTAAAGATAAACAATAAGTAAAAGACAAAAAAATAACTTTTTAACGTTTAACTCTTTTTATTAAGAATTATACCCCATTGTATGCGACACTACAATAAGGATTGAATGACAATGTGTGTGTGTGATCTCCTCACTAACAACTTTGCATAAACCTAAAGTGTTATGCAAAGCTGACTACTATGCTAACCATCTAAGCTCACTCAGGGACTTAGTAGATTTGGAGGAGTAGGTGTTTGCGAAAGATACGACTTTAAATGCACAAACTTAACCTACTCCTTTACAAGAAATTTTCTATTTATACTACTTAGGTAGGGTCATACCCACATGGGTGATAAGTGCGTGTCCCAATGCTGATAGGCTAGTACATATTATACAGCTTTGTCTCTATTACAATTCTGTTCTAAGTATGGGACAAACATACTTTCTAAGGTCAGTGTTGACACTGACCTTGTCTTCATACCCTATTCAGGATAGTTTGAGTTTAGGTAGATAAGAGCTTGGACTTATTTGTTTCAAACTATCCCACCTATTCTCTAGTCTTTCGTTTTCAGGGTCTTCTAGTTGTTAGAGATCGTATAGAGTTTAGTGAGTCTATTGTCATAACTCACTAAACCCATCACCTTCTTCTTTGGCTCAGGCTTTATTCACTGAGTACCACCTCACTGAATGCTAGAGTCTTTCTTGTAGACTCGGGCTGAGCATCTTGAAGGTAACTCACTAAGTGATTGTTCACTTAGTAACCTTGCACTGTTAAAGGTTATCTAACACTTAGGATATTTTGTATTCAAATCTAAGTGAAAGATAATTAGGCATTGAATGGGCCTAACACTTTTGTAAGGCTCACATAAGGTGTCCACTTATTAAGGAATATAGGAGTACCCCAAATCATCCATAAACCATCTTGAAAAATGCTTTCAGCACCTTGGAGGGTCAAAAATTTTAAAAAGAAAAATCCATTTTTGCATTTAACATCACTTTTTGAATCCTATACTTACCCTATGTATTTTGAACAAAGAATTCAATGACATGAAAAGCTAACCTTTTGCCAATGAACTACCCATAAAGTGAGTTTTTCAATCTATTATTAACCTCTTGAACTAAAGCAATATGAATTCCCAAGTCAAAATTAGAATTAGTAGGTACACTTGATTCAAGTAAACGAGAGTTAATATTAGGCAAGGTAGGATTACTTATATTGTCATACGAAACTGACTCTTTATGTTCACGAGAAGGTGTATTAGCATTAGCTGATTTAGTATCATTAGGAACATTTTTGCTCGCCTTATTACTATTCACGACATGAGCTAAATCATCAATGACATGTGACTTCAATACGGATGCATTAGCCTTTTTCATGATCTTATTAAACCTCTCACACACAACTCGTGTAACTTGATCCAATTTGTTAGGAAGTTGATTATACTTTGATCTTTTCTTACTTCCCAAACAATAAATGTTTTACAAACTCCTACATATCTTACATATCACTTTTCACGAAACATTTCTTTAATCATTTGTTAAACCTTTCTTTCCAAACAAATGATTATTCACACCTTCTTATACAATCCCAAAATTCCTAAAAACAATCTTCCTATTTTTCAAGAGAAGCTATGTTGAATAATTTTGAAAAACTGTACGATGTCAAATAATCTGTGTTGTTAGAAAAGATTGATCAAATAGAATCTCAAGTTTCAAAACTTTTAGAGAAAATTAAGATTTCAGATCAAGAGATGAAACAACAAATCATTATTTTTGAAGAAGATAAACGAATGTTTTTGGCTAAAAATGAATTCTTGAAAAAGTGTCTTCTTCCGTGCAAAAATAGTATAATGATTTGTTGGCTTTCAATGATGTTTTGAAACAAACTTTAAGTTTCTAAAATATAATACATCTCTTGAGAAAATGATTGAAACGATCGAGAAAGAATACTAATCAAACATTTCAAAGATTTTAAAAAAGATGAAATGTTTTGATGAAGAGAAAAAGGTGTTTGAAACTAAGATTATATAGTTAGAAAAGGTTTTAGCACAACGAGTCAAAGATTTTGATGATGTCAAAACAGAGCTTTCAAAAAGAACCGATAAATATGAAAAGTATTTTGCTAATCTTGAGAAACAAAATGCTTTATTAGAGTCAAAGCTGGCATCTTAAAATTACACTTCGTTGCAAAAGGAAAACAATTATTTGAGAACGTCATATAATAAGTTCAAAGATAAATTTGATTCTTTTAATCAAGAAAGAAAGAACATCAATTTTCAAAACGAATTGAAAAATATGAAACTTATTGTGAGGAACTTAAGAGAACGATGATTTGAGAATGCATTACAAAAGATTGTTTGATTCAATAAAACAAAAAAAAAGGTTGTTCTCAAGTTTCCACAAAATTAATTCCAAAAGTAAATATTTCGAAAAAGATTTACACGGGTGAACCTTTAAAACCATTTTTGAGAAAGGTTTCTTAGTTTACTACTTATTCTTTGCAAAAAGATAAGCATTATTCCAAGAACCTTCATTCAAATGGAACATTTACTTCTCAAAATCATTTTCATAAGTCATAGAATTCTGATTTTGAAACACCTCAATCTCGTGTTTTAAGTTTGAAACAAGTGTGGAAAAGTAAAGAAAACATTTCTAAATGGCTTAAGTATTCTAGGATGAAATGTTTTCAATGTGTAATAGAGATGATTCAGTTTTGAATAATGTGAAATGTTTAAGGTTTCCATTCATTTTGAAAAGAATTTTTCAATATGAAACACCGAGTTTCAACAATAAATGGAAATCTTCATCTTCCTGAAAGGTTAAAACATCAAATGAAACATCGGGTTTCAAAACGGTGTTGAAACCTTTGAAAGTTTTAAAACTCTTAATGAAACATCAAGGTTTTATAAGTCAAAATGGACAAATGAGAAGAGTTTTATGTATCCGTTGATTCCAAGAACGTTATTTCAAAATGGATGTTTGAGGTTTAGTTCTCCTTGGAATTTAACTCTTATGCATCAAATGGATTCAACTTACACATGGTATTCAAAATTTGGTAAACTTGTTAGCAACGTGCTTAAGTGGGTAACAAAAGTTGTTATTTAATTTGATAGAAAAACAAAAAGATTTTTTTTTGATATAAAATTTGATAGAAACGTCAAAAAGATTTTCTTTTATAAAACTTTAGAAAAGACAAAAAGATTTTCTTTTATACAAAACGTTATAGAAAATAGTCAAATACAAAAATATTTTTGGTTTATATAATGGTTGTTGGCTACTTTAGGTCAAAACCTGAGCTTCATTTAAGTTATAATGGATTGTAATCAATTCAGATTAAAACTCGAGCTTAAAATTTTGGCTTGTGTACATCTCAGTGCACAACCCGTGCTTTAAAGAAAAGAAAGTGTACACTTCAGTGCATTTATCTTTGATAAAAGAAGAGAAGTCTTCTTTGACTTGAGTCATTGATACATATTTTTAAAAATCTTAAAAAGGTTTCTAAAAAGTCAATGATCTCAAGATGACGAGTTAGGATTAATTCGAATTTTAAAATGTGGTACTTAAAGATAAAATCAATTTTAAATGGTCTTCAAATCGATGTAATCTTTGTTTAAGCGAAAGGGCTTAAATGTTTTAAGTGTCATAAGACTAAAAGGACTCAGAAGTGCAAAGAGGAACTCTCTCATAAAGGTTTTAACAAAGATATGATATTTTTTGAGAGGGAGTGTCCATGCATATTTTGTTGAAAAGTTGTCAAAAAGATTAAGAAATAGAAAATTGTTTATATTTCACCTTCCCATATCCGTATTTTTTTTGTTTTTAGCTTTATGTTAAAAATATTTCTCGACACATGTTAAGGAGGAGTGTCTTTACAATGACTAAAAATATTCAAAGATCATAATTTTCTTTTTCATATGATGTTAGTGAGAATGATAAAAAAAAGAAAGAGAAATTTGTAAGGAAAAATAGAAAGAGAGAATTGAGAAATGGTATACTTGAAAAAATGAAAGTATATGTCATGTGCTTCAAAAGCAAGAATAGCACATGAAAATAAAAAAAGAGAAATGTATGCAAGAAAAAAATGCCAGCGCATACGAAAATAGATAGAGTGCTTGTTCTTAAATCTCTTGATATTATCAAAATCGCATCATAAGATTTTATATTTTCATCATGGTTATCACGAACATTCTTTCAAAATGATTTATCTTGGTGCATGTTGATTAAATTGCACGGTGTGATTTAGTTACTCTCAAATACTCTTATGATCTTCCAGAATTATAATTGATCTACCCCTAAATCTCCTTTCAATTTAGGAAAGTTAGGTTTAGGTGATGGAAAGTGACAAGGATATTATGAAAAAGAATAGAATGAGAAGCAAAGACAAAGGTCGGAGTTGAAAAGTGAGAGGCTTATAGAAAAGAAGAAGGGTGTTTCTCATAAACTAGGATAGAAACCAAGTTAATTCATATGCTACTGGGTTTCATTCGTTGATTTCTATTATTGAAGTATGTTAGGATCATAAAAGTGTCGATTATGATACTTTAAGTGGTTTTATTTATTATTAGTTTTTAGTCTTTATTTTACAAAGTAGAAAGTAGTTTTTAATAAAGAGAAATATGCTAAAAGTAAAAAATAGGATATTATCCAAAGAATAGGGACTAGATTGCAAAATTAGGAAAATAAAGGAAGGGAAGCTAACCTCCCTCTCCTATAAATACCCACCTAATCAACATTAGGTGGTTAAGGCTTGTAACAAAATCACTTTCCCTTCCATTTCTCTTTTTTATATAATTTGGAAAATTGTGAAAGTCTTGCCTTCCAGTCTTAATTCTCTCTATTCTAAACCTTCCTAAATCGTGTGATTCAAGATAAATCGAGACCTAACATGTGGTATCATATGCCATTAGAGATTGAGAGTGATCTATTTTGTGATCGAGATCGTTATCGAGGATGACGTGATGCTTATTCGGTGATTTTCAGTGGTTTCGTGTGGTGATTTGAGAATTTTCGACGTTATATTACACGATTCTATTTATTTTCGATAGCAATTATGGATAAGACGTGATCGTTTTGGTTATTTTGAGCAATTTCGGTATACTTTCGTGAGTAATATACAAATTCGATAAGGTAGTTGATCGTTATGAAGGAGTTTGTCGTAGTTTTACCAATTTTGGAAGTCTTATTGTTGTTAGATTAAGTTGTAATAGATATACGTGTTTTCAGTTTTATCAAAAAACGTATTTTAGGTGTTTTTTTATCATTTTTGGAAGTTGTTACCGAGATTGATCTTATGCACAAGTTTTCGGTTTTATCAAAAATTGTGTATTAGGAATACGTCTCATTCTCGGAAATAAGCATAACAGTTGTAATAGATACACAATTTCTTGGTTTTATCGAGAATTTTGTTAGGAAACTCAATTTCAATATCATAATTTTGACACAATTTTGGTTTTATCGAAATCATGTTAAACGGACAAAAGCATCAGTTTTGACATTATCATACGGATTTGTGAATGGTAAAGTGATCATTTCTTTCAGTTTTATCGAAATTGTGACCATTTTCGAATTCAAAGTGTCAAAACCACATTTTTGGTTTCATCAAAATAGTGAGATTCATTTTTGGAAACATCTTAAACGGATTAAGTTTCATCAAAGTTGATATTATTACGGTTTTATCGTGATAGTTATATCGAATTTTGATTGAAAGATTTTTTAATATGTGTGAATATCAAAATTTAGGAATGTTTCGAATTTGGTGATTGCTGTCTCTGAGATTAGTTACATCTGAGAAAGATTCCGAATTTGGTGTCTGTTGTATCCGAGATTAGTGTTATCCGAGATTAGTGTTGTTCGAGAACAGTGTTACCGAAATTAGGCATTCTAGACACGTTTCTCACTTCCAAATTTGGACATCGAATTTGGTGTCAAACTCGACAAGTATGGAAGTTTCTCGAAAATCTAAAATAGAACACTTTTTCTTTTACAAAGATCCAATCTTTGAGTCACAAGATATGTCGACTTCTAATACACATCAACAATTAATTGTTGATGCCGGTTCTGAGACTAGACATCTGATGCTTGAAAGAGGTAGTTATATACCATGCGCAAGCCATTTTAGAAGGTACCTCAATCAAAAGAGAGAAAATAGAAAGTGGCTTAACAAGGAAATTAATGAAGGTCCATATGAGTTTAAAGAATTTACTCCTTCTGAAACTGAAGAACCAAGGATGCAAATAGAAGAGGATTTAAGAAGATATGATTTGAAACACTATGAAGCTGAGATTGAAGCAATGAATTTAATTTTAATCTCTATCCCAAATGACATATATAACTCTGTGGATTCTTGCACAACTACACAATCCATATGGCAAAGAGTTGAATGTTTAATGCGAGGAACTATGCAAAACAAAGTTGATAGGGAAACACACTTAAATAATAAGTTCGATCAATTCATTGCTGAACCAGGAGTAGCACTTGTGTTAGTCTACAATAGTTTTGCTCAGCTAATGAATGATCTAGAAAGAAATGGCATCAAATTTCTAAAAGTCACTATTAACACAAAGTTCCTAAATTGTTTACAACCTGAATGGCTGAAGTATGTCACTCAAGTTCGTCTTGCCAAAAGATTGACAAAGGATACTTACGATGATTTGTTTGATTACCTTCAACAATTTGAGAAACTGGTAAATGCATCTAGAGCAAAGAAGTTGGAAAAATCACATGATCCTCTTGCATTGGTGGCACATACGGATTCCTCTTCCAAAACTACCTCACCTTTCTATGTCACACATCCTTCTTCAGTGGTTGATTATGATGATGATTATCAATGGGAGGCAATACAAAACACTTCTGAAGACCCACTTACTTTTTGTTGGTCCCACTTCAATATATTGAATTCCTTAAGCTTGTATAAGGATTAGTTATATTAGATAAATCTAACACAACTATAGTAGAAACTTTGTTTGAATGTATTAAAGATTATGTGGAATCTAATCTTTAATATTAAGAAGAACTATTAATGAAACAATAATTATATGAACATATAATTCAACAAACAAAAGCTCTAATATTATTAATAATACGAATACTCTCAAAGTATTAGGGTTACAAAGACCTTGAAGCTATGATAATTCTATGAATGACTCGTATCAAACTGACTCGTATCGGTGTATTTTGGTGTATCAATCTCTATGCCATAGGACCTCCTTTTATACACCAAGTAGTCCTAAACGGCTTACAATACTTTCCTAAGAATTTCAAATCTTTTAAACAAATAAGTTATACATATCTTTTACACAAATAACTCATATAAATCACATAAGCAGTACTAACTAAGTCAGCAGTACTAACTTCTTCACTAGCAGCATTAACTCCTTCAGCAGTATTAACTTTGTACTAACAGTAGTAACTTTTGTACTAGCAGTAGTAACTACTTAGTAGTTTTTCTTCTAAGTCTCTGAGCAGCACTAATATGCACTAGCAGTAGTAACTTTACACTAGCAGTACTAACTGTGTACTAGCAGTAGTAAACACTTAGCATTTTTCTCTGAAGTTCTTGAGCAGTACTAACACAACTGAGCAGCATTAACTCTGATATGAGCAGCAGTAATACTAGCAGCATTAAGAAGGCTTTTAATCCCAACAATCCTCCCCTAAACTTGATATTCTTTTTCAAAATCATCAAGTTTCTTCATTTAAAAGCTCCATAATCACCAAGAGGATGCTTCTAAACACTTCATTGATTCTTAAGCTATTTTATGAGAAGTTTAAGAAGCTAATATGCCATTTTACTGAAATAATCAACCTGAAGCTTCTTGTTTAGCATATCTGTAATTGTAGGTGGTTTAAGAGGATACTTCTTCTCTACCAACATGTAAATCTGCATAGACTATATCATCAAGAAATGTACTTCACAGGAGTCATACAACTTCTATTCCAACACTTTGTATCCTTGTTGATTCCTCTATATTTCATCTTCTACATATGGTTTAAACATTGTTTTCAAATCATTCCATAACAGATAATCCATGCTTTCCATTGGTCTTGTTGATCCATATCTAACTTTTACCAACTTGTATAAGTCTTCCAAATCTTCCCTGTTAAAACTTTTAAGCATTTGACTAAAGATCATGTACATCTAAGACTTTCCATCAGCTCTTATTATTTGATAATAGCTTTTCTTTCCTTCTTTGTGGATCTTCTAGTCCACAATCCTTAGAGACTTAATAGCCAAAGGAATAGCATCAATTGCTACTTCTTCATCTGGAATGATTTCCATTAACTTTTTAAGCTCTATTGTTTCTTTGTCATCTTCCATATTTTGCTTCTTTAAACTCTCTTGTATCAGCTCTTCTTCTGCTCTCTTTTCTTTTCCTTCCACCAACTCTGTTCTAAAGTCAACAAATGTATTCACCCTCTTGAAAGCTCTGTCAAACATCTTCTGAATAGAATTAAAAGATTTATTCTTTAAGTCTTACATATCGATACTATCTAATCATCCAAGGGCAAACAGGTCATTGTTTAGTAAAAATAGAGATTAATTATTAGCACACCATAACAACATAATATACAACCATGTAGGTCATCGATTAGTAACATTTTTTGGTGGCCGAAACAATAAGATGTACAACTTTGCTGGTGTTTGGGTGTCTTTTGTGTATTAAGGACATGTTCATGCAAATTTAGCAATTGAGAATGCTAAGACAAAAAGAATGTAAAACAGCGTAGTCGCTTATTTCATTACTTGGAAAATGAGCAGTTTCGAGTAAGCATGTTAAAGTGTTTATTTCAGATGAATTTCATCACCTTATGCATTCTCGTAACTAACATGAAACCATTCATTCCCAATCACCTTTTCTAAAAGGCAGACAATTAATCCCAGTTACTGACTACTTGCTTAGTAAAATGCATCCTTGTATTCAGAACGATCTTTCATTAAATTTGTCCTTGAAAAAGCAAGGATACATCAAAGTAAGCAAAATGATTCTCGAAACTTGAAAGACATCCATTCATATGATCACAAATAAACTGAAATGAAATACATACTCATAAACTTCCACCCCGTTCGACTTATTTCATCGGTTGGCTTATTAGCTAATTTTATTGGCTTTTCTATTTGGGTCGTAAGACATGAAACACTCGATCAGCATATAAAGCAAAAGAAACAAATAAAACCCCATCTAAGCTATACATCAGATAGCCTAGCTATAGAAGATCCATAAACCATGTAAATAATTGTTCACATAAGCAGGAATTCAAATTTCAACAACAAAATATATGGGCACATGCCACAATCTGATTTACTTTTGTGTAAAAATAAAGGTCATGCTACGTAGTAAATCATCAACTCTTGTAGCCAGTTCTTGTATTAACTTACCGTGTCATTTTTCTTTTTGTTCGAGTTTGTTTAGAACCCTGCTCCTGTCTTTAATCGAACTTGCTTTCAAAATTGTAAATTTGATTGGTGATGGCTGCGATGATAATAATTGCAAGAAAATTAGTAGCGGCACATCAAAGACCTTAACAGACTATGCAAATTATCAATGTGAGTCTCCCATAAAAAAATTGGACCTAACATCCCAAGATATTTGAGAATGTACCCTAAACCAAGATATAATCGGTAACAAAATACAGCTTACTATTACCAATACTTTAGCAGTTAGATCCTATAAACTCGGTAAAGAAGGTAAAGTATATATCAAGCAATTAACCATAAAAACTGTATTGATCATATAACTGAGAGTTTTGTTTAGTAATCCCAAACATCACAAATACGAAGTCTCAATAAGCCATCCCAAACATCAACAACATCACACATTTGAATCATTTACTGATTTTAACAAAATCATAGACTTGAATAAAATTATTATCCTACAAAAACCCTAATAAGAGTGAAAATATCAAAGATAATGTAATTAAGCTTGATAAAAATACAAAAATATTTAGGTTTAACTCATTGTCGTCATCACTGTTGGCCATGATAGATCCAAACCTTCTTGATTGAGGTGTTTTTCTTCCAACAAGAATAATTTTATTTTTTTTGAAAACAACGGATTGATTTGTGATTGCGGTTTTATGTAAGTTATTTTTTGATGAGTCAATAAGTTGCTAAAATGCATTAAAGAACACGTATAACACACAACCATCAACATACTAAATTGTTTTTTTATTTTTTTATTTTTTATTTTTTTTTTTTTTTTTTTTTTTTTTTTTTTTTTTTTTTCTTTTTTTTTTTTTTTTTTTTTTTTTTTATTTTTTTTTTTTTTTTTTTTTTTTTTTTTTTTTTTTTTTTTTTTTTTTTTTTTTTTTTTTATTTTTTTTTTTTTTTTTTTTTTTTTTTTTTTTTTTATTTTTTTTTTTTTATTTTTTTTTTTTTTTTTTTTTTTTTTATTTTTTTTTTTTTTTTTTTTTTTGTTTTGTATTTTTTTTTTATTTTTTTTTTTTTTTTTTTTTTTTTTTTTTTTTTTTTTTTTTTTTGTTTTTTTTTTTTTTTTTTTTTTTTTTTTTTTTTTTTTTTTTTTTTTTTTTTTATTAAGTTTTTTTTTTTATTTTTTTTTTTTTTTTTTTTTTTTTTGGGTTTAGAAGAGATATAGGAGGCGGATGCAATGGGTTGGGTTTTTTTTTGTTAGGTGATGAAGATGTGTTGGATACGCTAAGAGAAGAACATGTATCTTTCTGTCACATAGACTAACATTTGTTTAAGAGTAAATTGCAAAAATGGTCCTTGTGGTTTGGCCAAATTGCAGATTTGATCCGTCAAGTTTCGAAATTGCAAAAAACGTCCGTATTTTGAAGGTTTGG
Organism: Tanacetum coccineum; assembly: GCA_026074375.1. Classification (NCBI taxonomy): domain Eukaryota; kingdom Viridiplantae; phylum Streptophyta; class Magnoliopsida; order Asterales; family Asteraceae; genus Tanacetum; species Tanacetum coccineum. The sequence goes on from BQNB010000947.1 coordinate 121,826, forward strand.
TTTTACTTTTGGTCCTTCGTCGAACTAAAATGACTAAAATACTCTCTGTTCTTTTTTATAATTTTTTTTTCTTTTAAATAATACATTTTCCTTTATCTTTTAATAAAAACTCTCTCATCTCTCCACCAATACAACTCCCGCCATCACCACCGGGATCACTTCCATAAAAACCCTCACTCTTATAACAATTTGTGATAACCCACACAACACAAATCCACTTCTTCCTCCTCTCTTACTCGAACCCACTGTTCGAGTTTTGTTAATACAAATGAGTTTTGTAAACCCAATCACGACTTCGAAACAAATCTTGAAAACCCAGTCACGACTTTGATTGAATCTAGATCTGGGACATGATTTGTTGTGTGATGTGTTTAATTTTTGTTTTTTTTAATTTCGAAACCATAAAAGAAAAGAATAAAACAAGTTTATTTCATCTTTTCATTTGTTTCGGTTCAAGAAACAATAAGAAACAAATAGCACACTTACCAATGAGTTTTTGAAATATCATGAAAGTGAAGTATTATCGAAATCATATAAAGAGAATAGATTCATTAAATCTTTTATATATTACGTAGTATATGAACTTGAGGATAATTAGTAATTTTTTTTGGTAAAGAGGAATTTCCCGGCTAAAATAAAATTAGTAATTTTTTTTTACATGTTTTCTGACTCGACACTGTGAGCCAACTAATCCCTGCGAAACTACCCTTTTAGATAGCTCGGAGTCGGTTCAAGTGAACCTTCGAGGCCACAAGGGGATTAATTTTTTCCTCGTTATATTCGAACCATTGACCTCCACTTTAGAAGACCGGTATTCTTAGTGTTGGGTATATGCTTCTTTATTTACGATAATATATAAATCTTTATTTACGATAATTTATGTGCTTCAATGGTTTTCTTTTTGGTTGTACAACATGATTTCAGGCCGACAATAAAAAATCCACCAAAAAATGTTCGGGTATATTTGGGATGTGATTAGATAATGTTAAATCTTTGTTTAAAAGTAAGAAATTATTTACGTTTGTTATATTTTAAAATATAAAGTCTAGAAGTATAAAGTTTAAGGGGTTATTTGTTTATTTTTTAAAGTTATAATAAAATTTATAAATTTATAAATTTACACTTTTAACTCTATATAATTTATCTAAAATTAAAACCGACTAAAGGTTTTATTACTTATCCCTCTTTTTTCAAGTTTTTGTTTTCACAAATTTGACACATATATTTTTATGTGTTTTTTTTCTCCATCAGATTTCTCCACCAAATTTTTTTAATTTTGACCAAATTGATTCAATTTATGAACTTTTATTGAACAATCAGATCGCATGATTTTGCCTACGTGACAAAATCAAGCGTTATGGTTGGTCCAATTTATTTTCTCATAAGATTTAATCTGATAGAAAACTCCGAAATGATGTAATTCTTTTATTATATAAAAGATTTAGAAAAAGTGATGATGAATTTTAATATTAATTAAAACAAAATAAAAATTCATAAGAAAAATAAAGTAAAAAAGATGACGAGGGTATTTCGGTCATTTTAGTTCGATCAATGAGCAAAAGCGGAACGAAACATTTAAAATACGAACGTTTTTTGTAATTTCGAAATTCGACGGACCAAATCTGCAATTTGGCCAAACCACAAAGACCATTTTTGCAATTTACTCTTTGTTTAATAATAAACTATTATTCATAAGATTAGTTTAATATTTTATTACTGTTCATAACAATATAAAAAATTGAATATGTGAGGGGGGGGAGGGGGGAACACAGGAAATGTAATATAGTGGGGGAACAAAGGAAATGTAATATAGTTTTAATGGGTCGAGCTCATTAATGCACCTTTGGTGACGGAAGAAGACCGCCATCGATCAATAATATAAATTGGTCAGACGATAAAAAATTCAAATCTGATTTTCATGTGTTTAATGTTCATTTAACATTTTCTTTGTCCACCATTACCAACATCGTCAACAGACTCGTAGGCAGCTTGTGCCGTTGTTTCCTATGTACAGACGTAAAATAGAGTTGAAGGAATCATTTGCACCACTTTTTTTGAATAACATTCGGACAAATGACCTAATGATCCTTAAAACATCATTTTCTTGAATTTTACAAAAATCAGGTAGTGACGTGAGAAGCGGACAATCCACACTAATCCAAACAATTCTTTTATTTTTAATTTCCATGAATATATACTTTTGGCTAGGGGTGAGCAGAAGAAACCGAAAACCGAAAAAACCGAACCGAAAAAACCGACCGAAAACTAGAAACCGATAGTTCGGTTTTTAATTTTTCAAAAACCGAAAAATTTCGGTTCGGTTTCGGTTTTGGTCAAAAACCGAACCATAAAAACCGAACCAAACCAGTTTTATAATAATATATAATTAATATAATATAAATAAATAAATGATATCTAAAAATTTTAAATTTATATTTATTTTATGAATGAAATTATTATAATATAATTATCTTAATTGTTTATATATATGTTTGTGCGTGTACGTGTGTTTACCTTGACAATATGTCGTTTACAATGACAATAGATCTACTATGTGTATTTCACAATGCATGTGTGTATCTCTCATTTATATGTGTATAATTGTAAAAATTTGTGTAAACATTATTTACACATATTCGCAAAAAAAATAACCAATATTTCTACGTAAAACAATTTTAATTAATATAAAATAAGCAAAAACCCAATTAAAAACGGTTTTTAGAAACCGAAAAACCGAGACCGCAAATACCGAGGAAACCCGAAAAAACCGAGCGGTTTCGGTTTTTGATTTTATTAAAAACCGAATATATCCGGTTCGAGTTCGGTTTAGCCAAAACCGACCCAAAACCGAACCGTGCACAGTAAGAAATAGATACCGCCTACTTTTGGCATCTTATATTCTTTTTCCTAATATCACTTGCTACCATCCTATATTACTTTTGCTTAGAATAAGGGTGCTCACAGTTCGGGTAATATTCGCATGAATCACAATTGAAATCAATCCGAACCAGAAAAATCAAATCAGTTACCGTTGGTTTCGGTTCATGAGGTAAATGATAGAATGAAAATTATACTTTATGGTTACTTTATCGATAAAAGGCTTGTTTTCCTTGTCGTAGAATGGTTTGTTCGAAACCATTGGAAAAATTATGGCTTAGAGAAAGTAACGTTAGTGAAAGGTTTTTTCTTTTTTAAGTTCTCATCTACTGAGGGTGTTGATTCGGTGCTTAGAGATGGTCCATAGATGATTCGTGGAGTCCCTATATTTTTAAATAAACGGCGCGAGTCTTCTTAAAGAAGAATTGTTTCGTGTTACCGTTTGGGTGAAGTTACCCACCCCCCCCCCCCCCCACCCCCCCCCCATGATGTCCCCGCGGATGTGTATACATCGGATGGGTTAAGCTTGATCGCCATGAAAATCGGTACCCCAATGATGCTAGACTCATATACGAATTTCATGTGTCTAGAATCATAAGGTAGGAGCAGTTATGCAAGAATTTTGATTGAAATTGATACTTGTAATAGTTTTAGCGATAATCTAATTATGGTTGTTCCAAATCTTGATGGACTTGGATATACGAAAGAAACCATTCATGTTGAATACGAGTGGGAACCTCCTCGTTGTAGTACATGCTTAATATTTGGTCACTCAGTTGATGATTGTTCAAAAGCTCCGAAACAAGTGGTGAATAAAGACAAGGGTGGATCATCCGGGGCTGATGATGGTTTTATTGAAGTAAAAAGAAGAAATTAGGTGGAAATAATGGAGGCACCGAAAACTTTAAACCGTCCCTTCAGTGAGCAAAAAACTAATATCGCCCCTAAAGTAAATCAACCGACTGAAGAGATGAGCCCTAAAACGGCTCCTTCTGCTGATAAGAAGAAGGTCTCGACAACAGGTAACTCTTCAAAAAATACTAAGACGAATGCTTTGACATCGGGTAATGGTACCTTTTCCCTTAGTAACTCGCTTGAGGCTCTAAATGTTGATAACACGGTTAATGAGGAAGTTAATTTAGGGGGTAAGACTTCTATGTCTAGTGTGTAAGAGGAAGGGCAAAGTTCTACCCTTTAGTTGAAAAGATTAATATGTTTGAAAAACAGCTGCTGGCGGGGAACTGTGTGCTTTTAGATGATGAAGGTAAGCCTCTAGAAAAGATTGATTATACGGGTGATCATGATAAAGAGGATGAAGTTGAACCTGTTGATAATGAAATGACAAGTTTCTTGGCTTCAAAACCAACAGGGTTTAGGTTATAGTAACTAATAGCTTGTTGGTAACAATAGAGAAAAACCATGTGAATGTTGATGTACGGACTACGATCTAGACTAATGATGATATGAATGTAGGCCAGAAAATTCGCTGACAATATTCAATCTATAGTGATATAGATTTTGGAATATCAAAGGTACGTGTCGTAAGAAGAAAAAATACTGATGTTTATGAGTCTCTTTGTAGTTAGTCTCTAGGTGTATAATCTTCTTTAAGTAAGTAGAGTGACACTATGTAATAGGGCAGAGATTTATTCACACCTCATCCATTGTACTGAATTTGAGTTTTGGAGTAATAAATTTACCAGGGAAACCCTTTATCAAAAATAAAATAAAATAAAATTTGTAACCGCACATAATTTATCAAATCGGAAATAAAAAAATTGAACCGAATTATATTATATTCGAGTTTTCGGTTTTGTGATAAAGTTTTGCCAATCTTAAAAACGAGAAACTGAATCGAAAGTCAAATTCATATAAATATATATATTTTTGAATATTTATATATAAAAAGACAACTTAAATTTTATCTTAATATAAAAACACTTTTTAAACTTGTTATAAATTTTTTTTCTAAAAATTTATACAATTAGATTTAGAAAAAAATTAATGATATAATTCAGGTTATTCAGGTTAACCCAAAACATAACCGAATTCAAATTCAGAGTTCGGTTCGGTTAAGTACAATTTGAATTCGATTCGATTTTTGTTTCAAATGTTGAATTTTAAATGTGTTTTATTTTTCTTCTTAATCTAAATTAAACTCTTTTTTTTAATTTACAAAAATACAAAATCGTTCAATTGTAATTACAGAAAATATTAAATAAATAAGATTGTGTTGTTTTTTCTATATAAGATATATAAGATCTTACAGATCTATTATAATCAAAATATATCATAACTTCCTCTTATGATTATAGTTATTCATCATGATACCTCAAGTTCTACTACGATGAATAGAATTAAAATATGATAACCTTCGAAAAATCTATGGCTTGTCGGAGAGATTTTTTGGATAAAAAGTCACGGGTTCGAGTCTCGGTTTGTGCTCACACTAGTTGGTGCTCGGATGAGCCAGAAGAGTTGCCGGAACTATTCTTTGGTGGGTGGACAATAGCCGATGACAAAAGATACTCAGGGTCACGGTATTTCCGTCAATGTATACCTTTTATGAATCCAGTATGCTTTATGGTGTGTTTAGAGTTATTTATTTTAAATTAGTCATGCGCTTAAAAAAAGCATGTTGATACCCCGTTATTAAGTGTTTTTAAAATAAATAGGTAAGTAATTTCATTCAAGACACTTACACGACTTGCTAACTAAACAAATTCTTACTTTTTTTTTAAAATTAACAAATTCTTAGTAAAGGTGTATGTAGTTTAGTAAATGAAGATATTTCTTTATGTATGACGATCTATATATGTATGTTTACTAGAATTTTGTAAAATTGACAACTCCAAAGATATGGCTGAGTACATACAATAAGCAGTGAAAAAATGTACTAAAAGCACTTTTCACCGTACTCTAATGCAATAGCCTTTTTATACACATCTCTTTGGAATATGTGAACTGTAAAAACAACAAACAAGACGGATTTATCTTAGGATACTATCCAATAATTATCATTTGTCGACTTCAAACACTTTGAACATGAATTTCATCAAATAATGTCCTTTCGATATTGAAAGAAGTTCGGAGCTCTTCAAAGAACAGGACGAATGTTTTTGATTATTTGAACTCTTAAGTTGGGAAAATGGGGATCACTAATTCTGGTTGTATCCATTAGGCACGGAGGGTGGGGTCCTTAAAAATTCTTTTCCTAGAATGTTTGCACTTGAAAACCATAAAGAGATTTTTGTTAGTTATAAATTGGGCAACCCGGACCTGTATAGCTCGTTCCGTCGTATTCCTAGGGGGGAGCTGAACAGAACCAATTTGATAGCTTGTTGGAGCTGGTGAGTTCGGTAAATCTAGTGCCCTTGGCAGATAGATGGGTTTGGAAGCTGGAGGGTACGGGTGTTTTCTCTGTGGCCTCCGCTCGAAGACTATTTGACGAGCTGCGTCTTCCAAATCTTGGGATGGAGACTAGATGGATAAAATGTGTTCCGATAAAAATAAATGTTCTTGCTTGGAAAATTTGGAGAGATGCTTTGCCTACTCGGTTCAACATATCTCGTAGAGGTATTGATGTCAATAATATTCGTGTCCCCATATGTGATAACGCTATCGAATCGTCGGAGCACCTGTTTTTTAGATGTAGTTTGATTCGAGATATTGGAAAAAAAATTATGCGCTGGTGGAACTTGGATTTCGAAGAAACGAACTCATATGATGAATGGAAAATCTTGGCTTTGATTCACAAGACGTATGGGATCTAATCTCAAAAATATGTTCGAGGGCGTTTGGTACACTCTTTGGTGGTATGTTTGGAATCATCCGTTACAAGATCCTTTTTTTGACGATAATAACTCCTGTGAAGTCCTATGACTTTGATAATGTCATTTCTAGTTCCTTTCATTGGTGTAAATCTAGGTCTAAAGCTTCGTTCGGTTTGAACAGTGGGGTTAAAAAATCCTACCTATGTTATTGTAATCAGCTCCTTGCTAGTTTGTGTTTCTAATAAAATCGCCGTTCAAAAAAAAAATAATAATGTCTTTTTTTAAGGGTTTTACCCCGGTATATATATTAACCAAAAAGTTAAATACATATAAAATGTGGCTGGAGTAACACATTAACCTCAAACTACAAAGCTTGATAAACACCTAAAACTTAAGATTATGACATGTCATAAACACCCAAAAATAGTAGCTACATATTGCACATCAAAAGAGCTAGGCCAAATCGGTATAAACAAGGAGGACAAATTAGAAAAATTCATAATGCTTTAACTTGTTAGGATATTACATTATATCTAACTGGGCCGGTAAAAAATAAGGGGCATTAATATATACTAGCCGGGTACCCGCGCAATGCGGCGGCGGGTACCCGTGCATAATAATTGGACGGGGGGGGAGGATCAAAATGTTATCCGGCTAAGCGTTTTTCTAACGAAAAAATAAAGAATCTCTGCAGTAAGTACCAGTAAGAGTTGATGAGTGAAAGTGAAGGTATATTAAGAGACTATTTTTGTTGTAACAAAAAATATTTGTGTGTTGGAGATATGAAATGGTTTGTGTGGATTTATATTATGGATGTGGTTACACATTTTTAATAATCATTATTGATAGTAATGATTTTAAGCGGTTACACGCTTTTAATTTTTAATAATCATTATTGATAGAATTTCTCGATGCAAGAAGTATATATAGTGGGATTGATGGTGAGTGCATACTTTATAGGGTGTGCATTCAGAAAATCCATAATTTGTTTAAACCCATCACTTTCTGCGGGTTTAGACAAAAATGCGACCATATTATAAGTATCAGCAAACTTTAGATTCGCCAATTGTGTTGAGTTTTGATAATGAATGATAAAATTGAGTTAGGGTTTGTGATTAGAGAGTATTTAAAAGAGTGAAATTGATTAAAGAATCGATTGAAACCCTTAATCAAAGTATTTATAAAAATACCCTCAACAGCATTAACTTGAACCCAGCATTAGTAACTCAGCAGTAGTAAGTGTATGCTTAGCAGCATTAACTTAGAACCACCAGTAGTAAGTTATGCCTAGCAGCATTAACTTTGAGTCACCAGTATTAACTCCAATTCCATTCCAAAAAGCTTTTCCATCATTAATCTAACACTTTTATTTGCTTTTCCTGTAAAATGTTAGTCTAAAAACCAAGAAAACACAAGCCATAGCAATTTTCACAATCATCATAGTATTAATTATACCTAGCAATATTAAGTATAACTAATAGTAGAAACTCAGCAGTATTAAGTATAACCAGCAGTACTACTTATACTTAACAACAAAAACTTTTAATGACATGAATAACAGTACTAATTCATACAAAACTCTACAAAAACATAAAGAGATAAAAGACTTTAAAGATTCATCATTCCAATACTAACAATCAAATATTAAAATCTACTTACATCAAATGCTTTTGTAAGCAAATCTGCAACATTCTTGTCAATATGGATTTTGACCATTTGAATCAAATTCTTTTCATTGCAATCTCTAATAAAATGATGTCTAATCTCTATATGCTTTGTTTTTTAATGAAATATATGATTTTTAATTATGCAAATAGTACTATTATTGTCAATAAAGAGCTGGTATCAAATAATTATACCCATAATCAAGTAGTTGATTCTGAATCCAAATCACTTGTCCACAACAAATTAAAGCAGCCACAAACTCAGCTTCTGTTGTGGAATTTACAACCACTGTCTGTTTCTTGCACTGCCATGATATTAATCTACATCTAAGGAATTGACAACCTCCTGTTGTAAATTTCCTATCCAAGCTTGCTCTAGCATAATCACTATCAGTGTATGCTACCAAATCAAAAGGAGAATCTTTTAGATACCAAAGGCCCAATTTTGGTTGACCTTTTAAGTACCTAAAAATCCTTTTCACAGCATGAAGATGTGAAACCTTTGGATTGACTTGGTATCTAGCACAGGCACACACTGCAAACATGATGTCAGGCATGAAACGTAAATACATCAATGAAGCAAATCATTGACCTATACATATGAACATCTACTTCTTTACCATTTTCATCCTTGAGCAGAGGCTTTTGAGTTTCCATTAGTGTGCTTGCAGTCTTGACTTCTGTAAACCTAAATTTCTTTAAAATTTCCATAACATATTTGTCTTGACAAATAAATATGTCATCCTTCTTCTGCTGCACTTGTAATCCTAAGAAGAATGTAAGTTCTCCCATAGAACTCATCTAAAATTTCTCATGCATCAACTTCTCAAATGCATTGCATAGCTCCTTCTTTGTTTAACCAAAGATGATATCATCCACATAAACTTAGACCACAAATACACCTTTTGTGCTTTTGATAATAAATGGGTCTTGTCAATTTTCCCCTCTTATGAAAACATGTCCAACAGATATGTTGACAAGGTTTCATACCAAGCTCTAGGAGCTTGATGTAGTCTATACAGTGCTTTTTCAACCTTATATACTCTATCAGGAAAGTCTGGATCTTCAAATCCTGGTGGTTGACATACATACACCTCTTCTTCAATCTTCCCATAGAGAAAAGCACTTTTTACATCCATTTGATACACCAAAATCTTTAAATGAAGCATAAGCTAAAAATTGCTTCAATTCTTGCAACAAGGGCAAAGACTTCATCATAGTCAATCCCTTCTTCTTGTGTGTACCCTTGAGAAACCAATCTTGCTTTATTTCTTATCACAATTCCCCTTTCATCCTTTTTATTCCGAAAAACCCATTTAGAGCCTATAGCCCTTTTTCCATTTGGTAAATCCACTAAAGTCTAAACTTTTTGTAACTTGAATTGTAGAAGCTCTTCCTACATAGCCTCTATCCAGCTTGGATCCTTTAATGCATGAATTACCTTTTTGGGTTCTTCTTGTGATAAAAATCAAGCAAACAAGCAGTTTTGAAGGTCTTTATGGTTTGTTCTTTGTTAAATAGTGCTAACAAACCCATATTCCTCCAAATTCTTTGACATTTTTGTCTTATTTATGTAAGCTGAGCATTCAAATCTCCAATCACTTGATCAAGAGGATGATCTTTATGAATTCTTGTAGCTGGATTAGGACTGACTTGGATTGTAGTATCCAAATTGTTCATGTCAGCCATTGCACCATCATCTTCATCATTTCTTGAGAAGTCAAATATGTTATAATCTTCCAAAGCAGGCATATTTGGATCAAATGAAACTTCATTGCTTGTTTTTACACCAACAGCATTAACCTCATTTGTGCTAGCAGCATTAACATTGTTTATGGCTGTTACAATTATCTTTCTTCTCTGATCATTACATTCACTTATCGTTTCTTGATCTCTCATCAACCTTCTTTCCATCATACACTTGAAGTTTGAATTCATCAACATAGAACTCTTTGGACTTAGGAAAAAAATAGGGATCAGCAGTCCAGTAATGGAACAAAATGAAATTTTGACAAGGGTTTCTGTCCTCCATTTCTAGCTTGACCTGCATTATCACTTGCTTTTGTACCTTTTCTTGTGATTTTCCCTCCTTTGGGGTTCCCTCCAAAAGCAACATATCCTCCATCTATCTCTTCATAATCTGTAAGATAGGACATGTTCCCTGTCATGTGCCTTGAGCGTCCACTATCAATTACTCATTTATCCTATAAATCCATTTGTGGATTGCCCTGCACATTAGATAAGAAAATCAATTTTTTTGGGGACCCAAGCCATCACTGACTTGGATCTGCCTTGTGCATCAATATAATCAAACTTCTTTAGGGTGATTGATGCACTGTTGTGTTTAGAAACATGGTCTAAAACTTTAGTCTTTGGTTTCCAAACCCAACAAGCTGAGGCCTTAACAGCATTAACAGTATTTCCCTTAACAGCATTAACTACTGCTTTTGGCCTAGAAGTATTAAGATTTTTACCCCTTTGATTAATATTACTATTTTTAAATGTTGTGTTCTTATGAATGGGCCTTTTAATAGTTGAATGTGCTGTTTTAGAAAGATATGACATTGGTCTAGCAGCATTCACTGTTGTTTTTGAGTGAGCAGCATTAACTTGTCTAGCAGTATTAATTGATACTAAGCCAGACTTCATTAGTACTGCTCTTGGAACCATGTTCTTTTTAGCACAGGGGTGAGTCTTTTTAGCAAAATTTTGATGATTCACCCTTTGAGTATTGTTCCAAATAGGTTTTACCATCCTTTGATTTTGAAACTATTTTTGATAGTAATTGCAATCAACTTGCAAATAATCAAAGCTTCCACATACATAACAGGCCTTATTAAACATCTCAAAATTGCTTCCTAGTTTTTTAGACATCATATTGTTCCAATTTCTTTGATTTTCTCTTAGACTGTGAGTGTTTTGCTTATGTTGCTCAACTTGTTTAACAGTTTTCCTAGTAGATTTTTCTTGTTGTTTAGATTTGACAAACTCTTTCTTAGCAATACCAGGCCTGACTATTTTCTTTTTAATTTTAGGATGAGACACATCCTCTTCCTCATCATCTGACACCCGTTCTTTAATAATTAGGGCATCATCATTCTTCCTAACTACCTTAGGCTATTCTTCACTAGACATAGCTTTACAGTTCTCAACTATAGGCTCATTAACAAACTCATCTAAACCAGTAAAAGACAAATCACATGTTGGAGGCATGAAATTTCCTGTGTAGGGAGGTGGAACTGCATTATATTTTTCATAGCCTAAACCTTTCTTGCAATTATCAATAATCTAACACTCTATGAGCTTGTTTAAACTTTTAGATGCATTTTCAATTTATCTACATTAAATTGAATGCTATCTTTTTCTTTTTGAATTTTTTTCAAGCTTCTTCCTAAGCTCTCTAATAGTTATTTCTCCTACTTGAATATCCTATTTTAAGCCATTAATGTTTTCTACATAAACAGACTCATTTTTTTATTAAACTTAAGTTTTTCTTCCACTGATTCAAAACCAGTTTTATAACCTAAAACCATTAAACTAGATTTCTCTAAATCTCTTAATAGGTGATCATTTTGAGATTTAAGTAATTTAACAGTTTTCATACAAGATTTTAAACAATTTGAATCATTGGATACCTCTGAGTTTGAACTTGAAGATGAGTAAGCCATGAGTGCATAATTAGACCCTTCCTCTGTCTGATCACTCCAGTTATATCCAACAAGGCCATCACATGACACCAAAGTTGTGGAAGTAGATGTTTCCACGGGCACACTCCTTCTTGAGCTTTCCTTGTTCTTGTGGCAGTTGTAGCACTCCACTTTAGACTTATCAAAACCAATAGTCTCATTGCCATTAACAGTAAGCTTCCTTCCTGTATTCTTCAAAAACCTTCTAGCCCTCATAGTCAACATGGCCATTTGCCATCTCAAATCCATCTCTTCTATGTCATCAGGATGGATTTATTGCAAGTCCTCATGTGAAAGTTGAGGACTATTTGGTTGACTAGCAAAGATTGAACAAATAACAACATTACTCAAGTTATCAATATTTGTAGAGTAAGCAATATTAACTTAAGTGCTAGTAGTAGTAACTCCATGAGCCGCATTAACTGCTTCATTAGAGCTGCTAGTGTTGTTATTTGAAGAGGACACAAAAGCCATGTTTTGTGTGCTTGAACTTGAGCTAGATATCCCTTTGACTTCTGGTTCATACACCTTGAGGTTGTTATAGAGATCATCCATGCTCATTGTTTCTAACTCAGCTTTATTCCTCCACACAACAGCATGTGTGTTCCACTCAGGTGACAAGCTTCTTAATAACTTTTGATTAACATCTTCTTGTGAAAGCTTTTCATCCAAAAGCTCCAACTAACTCACAAGCTTTTGAAGCCTATCAAAGGTTTGATCAAGCATCTCTGAGCTTGGAGCAGTGAAGTTTTTATATTGCTGCTTTAAGAGATTTCTTTGAGTCTTCTTAGTAGCTGCATTCCTACCAAATCTCTTTTCAACAGCTTCTAGTAACTTCTTAGCATCCTTTCTAGAGTTAAACTTTAACTGATGTTCATTAAGAATGCCCATCATTAAAGTACTTCTAGCCTTCACTTCTAATCTTCTTTGAGCCTTATCTTCAATAGATGTAATAGGCATCACTTTTTTAACACCTTCTATAGCTACTATTTTTGGCAAGGTTGCACCATTCTCTATGACTTCCTATAGTGCATAGTCTATCATCTGGATGTATTGTTCAATCCTCGTCCTCCATAACTCAAACTCACTCGGTTTGAGCATGAGAACTTTGGATGCAGCCACCATATGTGCAAAATCTTGATCCATGTCTTCTAGCAAAGTTTCTCAAAGCAACAAGCTCTGATACCACTTGTTGGTCCCACTTCAATAGATCGAATTCCTTAAGCTTGTATAAGGATTAGTTATATTAGATAAATCTAACACAACTATAGTAGAAACTTTGTTTGAATGTATTAAAGATTATGCGGAATCTAATCTTTAATATTAAGAAGAACTATCAATGAAACAGTAATTATATGAACATATAATTCAACAAACAAAAGCTCCAATATTATTAATAATACGAATACTATCAAAGTATTAGGGTTACAAAGACCTTGAAGCTATGATAATTCTATGAATGACTCGTATCAAACTGACTCGTATCGGTGTATTTCGGTGTATCAATCTCTATGCCCTAGGACCTCCTTTTATACACCAAGGAGTCCTAAACGGCTTACAATACTTTCCTAAGAATATCAAATCCTTTAAACAAATAAGTTATATATATCTTTTACACAAATAACTTATATAAATCACATAAGCAGTATTAACTAACTCAACAGTACTAACTTCTTCACTAGCAGCATTAACTCCTTTAACATCATTAACTTTATACTAACAATAGTAATTGTACTAGCAGTAGTAACTACTTAGCAGTTTTTCTTCTAAGTCTCTGAGCATCACTAATATGCACTAGCAGTAGTAACTTTACACTATCAGTACTAACAGTGTACTAGTAGTAGTAAACACTTAGCATTTTTCTCTGAAGTTCTTAAGTAGTACTAACACAACTGAGCAGCATTAACTCCAATATGAGCAGCAGTAATACTAGCAGCATTAAGAAGGCTTTTAATCCCAACACTTTTGCAATGATTTTACTTGCTCGTGCCATCACTCAACGTTTCTCTAATCCAACAAATAATCATCTTCGTACTTCTTCAAACACCAAAAATCAAGCAATTGTTCAAGGTGACAGAGTAACCATTCAAAGCAGAAATTCTGGTAATGATGGCAGAAATACAAGACGTTCATATGTTCAAGAGGAAATCATTAAGGGTAACACTGTTCAGAATGATGATGGGAACATACAGAGAACTCTTCAAACTACGTCTTCAGGAACTGCTGTAAATGTTCAATGCTACAATTGCAGTGAGAAAGGTCATTATGCTCATAATTGTCCTAAGTCAAGAGTTCGAGATTCAAAGTACTTCATGGAACAAATGTTGCTAGCAAAACAGGATGAAGCAGGAGTAACTCTTATCGATGAACAGAATGATTTTTTTTTGCTGATGCTTCTCGGATGGAAGAAATTGAGGAATACATGCAAATATATGCTTGATGGCCAGAATTCAACCAGTAAACTTTGATTCTGATGTAGGGCCAAGTTATGATTCTGCATTTCTCAATGAGGTACAAACACCATCCACCAGTTATGTAAATCCATTATTTGCTAAAAAATAAACAAGAGCAAAAGTATCTGAAGCACCTAAAATTATTAACAACACAATTGGTGATGATCAAATTGATAGCAATATTATATTTGATTACCAAATGAAGATGTTAATAGTGGCAGTGTTGAATACGATAACAATGTTCAATCATCATATGAATTAGAGCAATTAGCTAGAAATACGTATCAGGAAGCTGAAAAACAACAAATAATTGCTAAAAAGGTTCAACAACAAAACACAGTGTTGACTAAACATCTTGAGTCATATAAGGAAAAGGTTTGGGTTTTTAAAATGACCAAAGGAAATAACACTACATATTTTAACGAATATAATAAGGCTGATCGAAAAGCAAGACGATTTGAAAAGGAGTCACAATCTTAATTTATTCATGATCGAGACGTTATCCGAGATTTAGAACAACAACGTGATAAATTAAAGTTGGCTATTGTTGAATTAAAAAGACAAATCGAGGAACTTCAAAAGACTCAAACTATTTTGAAACGCAAAATGAGTGAAAACGAAGATAAATACCAAGATATTGTTCTAGATCTTGAAGCAAGAGCTAAAAAGAATGAAGATGTAGTGTTAAAAATTAGTAACTCCTTACAAGGGATGTTTATGCTTGGACCAAAACCAATGTCATTCTATGATTCAAATGTAAAACATGGTTTGGGGTATGAAAATCCTTATACTCTCAAGAAAGTAATTTCTCAAAATCCAAAATTATATGATGCTTCTTGCTTTGATGATTCAAACGTTCAAATGAATGTTAGAGATAGTAAAGACATTCTTGATGATGCAACCAAGAGTTAAATAAAAATGAAAAACAAATCAAATGATCCAATTGCTATTGAGAAAAAACAAAATGTTTGTACAATTGATTACAAAAAGTTAAATGCTAAAAATATTTCTCATCGTCTTTTATATCTATAGAAAATCCTTTAAATGCAAGTTCACCTTCTGAGACAAAATCAATTGTGGCACCAATGCCTAGTGCAAATCTAATGAAACTGGATTTGAATAAAATGGAAAATGATTTAAAAACGTTGTTTGCATTATTACAAACAAATTCTAAACGTTAAAGCATTTTCTATACTTCTCCAGAAGAAATACAGTTAACCAAAATTTGTCAACAATAAGTTAAACCAATTCTTCATAAGTTGCATTTGAATTTTGAAATCTTTCAAAAATGATTCTTAAAAGATATAAAAGAAATAAAAGATGTTTTTGACTCAACAGAAAATGATCTTACTAAAACATGGAAACAAAATAAACTTTTGAAAGATTAACTTTTGGAAGCAAAACTCAAGCATGAAATCGAATGTTGTGTGTTGTTGAGTCATGAGTGTGTCAACAATAATGTGCAAGATGACATTGAGAAAATTCAGAGGGATTCCATTGAAATTCAAGAGGGTATGCAAAAACGAATAAACATTCTTGAAAACGATGTTCAAAGATGTCAAAAACAAAGTCTTGATTTTGAATTACAATTACAACATGAAAAAGAAAGACGAAAATGTGAATCCTCTTTGAAAAATGTTTGTGAAACCTCTTGGATATCAAAAATGGAAAAGCTTGAGAGTGATAACGTGTCTTTGAAATTTCAAGTACAATCCATCAAATGCAAGTACAATCTTCAATCAAAAAGACACGAACTCAAACTCAAGGGGAAATCAATGAATTGATTGAGCATGTTAATCAAAAGACCTATGCATATGCAGAAGTACATGCACATAATCAAGATCTTTTGATAACAATATCTGAGTTAAAAGCTAAACTAAAAAATGTTGAAAAAGGTAAGTCTGTGAATACTAAGTTTGACAAAGCTAATGTTTCTAATAAACTTCTTTGTGTTACTCAAAACAAAAATAAAACAAAAAAAGTAAAATAAATTCGAACCATGGCGGGGTGGGGGGGGGGAGGGGAGGGGGGGGGTGGGGGGGAGGGGGTGGTGTTGGGTGGTATCGGGGGGGGGGGGGTGGTGGGGGGGGGGGGGGGGGGGGGGTGGGGGTGTGGGGGGTGGGGGGTGTGGGGGTGTAAGGGTGGTGTGGGGTTTGGGGGGGGAGGAGGTGGGGGTGTGGTGGGTGGGTGGGGTTTTGTGTGGAGGTTGGAGGGACGGTGGGGTGTGGGGCTGGGTGGTTGGTTGGGATGTGGGGGTTGGGGGGATGGGTGAGGTTGGTGTTTTTTGGGTTGGGTTTATTGTTGTTGGAGTTTGAGAGGTTGGTTGGGTTGTTGGTAGTGTGGGGTGGTGATGGTGGTGTGGGGGGGGTGGAGGGTTAGATTCGAGGGGGTGGGGGGGAGGGGGGTGGGTAGGTAGGAGGGGTGTCAGGGAGGGGTTGGGTAGGGTGGGTTGAGTTTTTGTAAGGGTGTGTGTTGTTGGGTGGGGTGTTGTTGTGTTTTGTGTTTGGGTGGTGCGTGTTGGGGGGGGTGGTGTTGTGCTAGTGTGGTGGGGGGAGGTGTTGGTGGGGCGGTGGGGGGGAGGGGTGGGGGGGGGCGAGGGGGGGGGGGCGTGGGGGGAGGGGAGGCGGGTGCGGGGTGGGGGTCGGGGGGGCGGCGGGGGGGGGTTGGTGGGGGTGGGGTTGATCGGGTTTTGGGGGGAGGGGTGTGTGTGGGGTGTGGTGGGGGTGGGTTGGGGGAGGGGGGGGGGGTTGGGGGGTGGGGGGGGGGGGTGGTGGGGGGGGGGGGGGGGGGGGGGGTGGGGGGTGGGTAGGAGGGGGGGGGGAGGGTGGCTGGGTGCGTGTGGGGGGGTGTGGGGGGGGGGTTGGGTGGGTGGTGGGGCGGGGGGGGGGGGGGCGGGGGGGGGCGGGGGGGGGGGGGGGGGTGGGGGGGGGGGGGGGGGGGGGGTGGGGGGGGGGGGGGGGGGGGGGGGGGGGGGGGGGGGGGGGGGGGGGGGGGGGGGGGGGGGGGGGGGGGGGGGGGGGGTGGGGGGGGGGGGGGGGGGCACGACCTACATATACCCATGGGAACCACAGGAACCCGCCGGTGCGGGCGGGACGTGTGGTTGGGGGGAGAGGGGGGGGGGGGGGGGGGGGGGGTGTGTTTGGTTTTTTTTTTAAACCTATATATATATATTATATATATTTTTTTTTACACATGGGGGTTATCAAATCAATCGCTCGGTTCCTCTGTTTTCTCTTCTCTTTCCCGTCGCCCCGCCGCGCCGTTCGTGGCCGGGCCGGGGAGGTGGGGGGGTGGTGTGGGGGGGTGGGGGGGGGGGTGGTTGTTTAGCCACCTCTCACTCTTGGCGCCTTTTAACCCCCCCCCCCCCTCCCCCCTTCCTAACACCCCCCCCGCGCCTCCCCCCAACCCCCCTTGTTCCTTCCTTCTTTTCCATCACCCCTCCCTGAGTTTTTTCTCCCTTTCACCCGGCTCACCACACCTCTTCCCCCCCCCCTCCCAGACTCCCTCCTACACAACTCCCCCTTTTCCCTCCACGAGCACTCCCTCACCCTACTCTTACCCACAGGTCCACGCCATCCCCCCCCCCCCACCCCCCTGTTGGTTGGGTTGTGTTTTTTGGGGGTTGTTTTTATTGGGAGGTGTTTGTGTAGTTTTTTTTTTTGTTGTTTTTTTTGGGGTTGTTTTTTTTGTGGTGGTTTAGTTTTTTTTGGTTGTTGTTTTTA